>JAKSZP010017303.1:0-133202 GCA_022478985.1 Massospora cicadina
GGAGTTATTTGATATACTGGAATAGGGTTCTCATCCAGGCCATAAAAGCTAAGAAACGTCTCAGAGGTTTGGATAAGTATATCATCATAAAACGTGTTTTAAAAGTTAATGACCATATTCCCTTAATCATAATGAAATGCCTGACGTTATCTAAGGCAAAACCCCAGGCCCATCTGCGCTGATTCCACCGGCATCATCTGGATCCTCTGTCAAAGTAAAAATCATTTATTGAAATCGAATTTGGTAATTTTAGTGGAAATTCAGGGAATCACGACTTTTGGACAATGAAGCATCCGTATCCACCAGGTACAAGCATGAATGGTGGGTACTTTCCAGTTGGAAAAAGCCATAATAATTCTGAGATGCTCCAATTTTTGTAGAAAAGAGGAAACAGAGGTGTGGCTGACCACATCTAAAGCCCACAGCCAGCGCCCACTGTTTACACTTTGGAAAAGTCCCACATGGAAAAAATTCGCGCACATAAAATTAAAAGGTTGGTTGACTAATGTAAGGAGAGTGTCTATAACTCTCCAGTTCCCAACGTGGTAGTGCACGGTGCACAAGGCCAATGCCAGGGAACCAGCTGTTAGTTTGAAAGTTACTAGAGCCTAGCAGAGGGTGCTGAAGCAATAATAACTTAAGAAGAGAAGTGCGATCAGGATCATAAACAACTCATCAACAGCGACGAGGTGCACAAAGGGAAAAGGGGTAAACGTCCCAGGTTAGAGGGAACCTGGTTGACCCAATGGTGCACTTGTTGAAAGTTTATTTGCATTTAATGTAGATTGGTTAACATAGCACAAGATCTCCTCAAAGAGGTCTGTGCATAGGATTGCAAGAGATAACATAAGAAAAAATGGGAAAATGGGAAAGGTTTATCAGGAAAGTTGATCAACAAGGAATGTTAGTCATGAAAAACAGATTTAAATTCTCTCTGGGATATTCAGGGTTTGCTGAAGTGGTCCCAAGCACTGATTCACCAATAGGCAAACACTACCATCCAAATTGGTAGAATACACCAAAACTGACCTTACTCGAGTAATTCAATGAAGTTGGATCTGACCCAAACGTGTAGTTTCATAAATGGAACAGCTTTCAAACCCCCGTTCCTCAATCAACCAAATAGTACCGTCATTTTTAATTGAATAAACCGTTCATTTTAACGCCTGGGCTGACAAAAGGGGCTGGGCATTCTGCACTTCACTAGTACAAACCTGGGCATATTTGGCTTGTACCCAGCGTTGGTCTAGTGTGTGCCTGAGGTCAGGGAGGGCCTGAAGCTTCACCTTCTGGGCCTCCTGTCGCTCAGCCTTATCCTTAGGGTTGGTCCCCACTATCATGTCATTTAACTATGACCATGAGACCGCCCTTACATGAGGTAGCTATGGGAGGTTCCTGTGGCTCATCAGGCAAGACGCCATTAATTTAGTCATTGAAATCAAAGAAAATTGGCAACTTGGGCATCTGTAGTCAAAAGCAATTGTGACTAAGCCCACCACCAATAATTTTGATGTCAGTTCAAACTAATTCCTTTTCACCCTGACTCAAAGTTCGCTGGGTTAGAAATTCTTTTGGGCCTCAAACCAAAGATTTGCTAAGCTGTTTCTTAGATCAATAATCTATTTAAGCAGTTGTAACACACTGAGAAAACTAACGGTTGATTTTCCAATTTTAATTTCCAATAAAATCCTGTTTCACAAAATTATTCTTTTTATTATAACAAAATTCAAACCACCTAAACCAATCTCATTTTTTCCTGCTCCCAAACCCGTGGGCCCTGGTGCCATGATAGCCTGGTTCATCACTGAGTTTTCTTACATTATGGTCTATTGGCGCTCAATGGAAAAATCTATTCTAGCTCAATTTAATATCATTCAAGAAGCAGTGCCACAGGTATTCATGCTTTTCCATTTGGGTGTTTAGGCATCCTGACTGGCAGGTTGGTTAAATCTAACTTGCTGCTTCCATGAAAATGATGTTTCTGGAGCAATAGAGCGCCCCACTTCTATTGTGCTTGCTCTTTTACCTCCTTCTGAAAGTTATCCTGGAGGATGACATTGACGCTTTGTTGGCAGCATCTGGAGTCATAATGCCCTTTGTGATTGCAATTGTAGCAAGTGATTTCTCTTAATGAGCGTAGTGCCTTCATTTTATAAGTTGCTCATTTTTTAAGGCGGTTTTCTGATAGTCTTCTTATTATTTTTAAGTGGTTTTCCTGAAGATGCTGCAGATCTTAATCTTTATCCAGTAAAGGGAGGTCCATAGTTCTGTGAGCATTTATGTAGATAATCACCCAACTCAGATGTCATGAGTTTTGAATGAAGTCTGGCAATAAAGTGTTCTACAAATTTTTGTAAGGTAGCACTGGATGTTTCAATGTAATCTTGTCATTGAAGTTGATCATGGCCTTTGCGCCTAGGAGACTTGAGCTTCGTGATAGAATTGATCCACAAATTTTTCAATCGTTTTATCTTTATAAATCCTATATTCATGAATCTGTATTTTCTGAACATTCTTTCTAGAAATCCGAATTTATAAAGTATGGACTCTTTTATTTCAGCTTAAGTAGGGATTTCATCCTTGTGGGGCATAATTAGTTTAATGATGCATTAGTCCAAGCAACTGATAATAGTGGCTGCTTTGATGCAATCATTGGCCCCATACATGACCATTTGAATAAATTAACAAAAGTGTTTATGCTTTCATTTTTATCAACAGCAGGCAGGTTCAAAGGATTGTAATTAAAATACTACCGCTCTTGGTGATGGTGATTGCTTCTTTGCTGGCTTGAATCAGGTGTCTAAGGGCGCTGAGGCGCTGCACCACAACTAGAGGAACTTGGGTTGGCCAAAGCAACCATATTTATAGGCATCTGTTGATGTGGCCCACCGTCAGCTTCAGTATCAACTTCTGAGGCTTCATCCTCATAATCTCAAGATGAATTCCCATTGAATCAAGTATGGTGCATGGCATTGACTATCATCCAAACCTTTAATTTGACAATCAATTTCATATTCTTAGTAAATAAAGTTTTGATTTTTCAGTTTCAACTTTCACAATTTTCTTGTTTAGGCTGTTTGTTTGTAATCGCAGAAAAAATCACTTGATCTTTTTCCTTAATTTTCTGCAATTGTCACTTCCCCATGTAGATTATTGTTTGATTCATTGATGGAGGTAACATCCTCAAGTATATTATTGATCTGTAAACTCAATCAATATACAGAGTCCTGAATTTTTATTCTCCGTCTGATGGCCCTCAACTTTTGTGCACCAAAAAGTTTTTTTTTGTATCTCATCCTTCATCTGAAAAATTTAGGCGCTAAGTCGTGGATACTGATCACGGAACTCACCATTATTGTTTAGTTGTTCCTCTTAATCTTCATGGCTAAATAACATAAGTTCTGAAGCATTAATAGAGGTCTGGGTTATTCTTTTGGCCCAATCTTCAGTGACTCCTCTTTCCTCCAAAAAGTTTTGAAGACATGACGTAATCTGTCATTTAAGTCTTGCACTAATTCCTCTACTTGATCATTAGCCCAAGTGGCTAGGCTATAATTTTCCTCCAAGCTAGAGTAGACATCACCAAAATTAGCTTCCAATCGCTTGTTCAATATTTGGGCTGCTTATGGAGTTACGTGAAAATTGATTAAATTGTGATTGCTGCATGATGGAAGATGGTGGTCATTTGCAAGTTTCTGGAGGTAGGATGGACAAACTCAATTGAGTATTGAGAGATGATCTCTATCTATATAAATCATTGTGTCTGATTTGAGCTGCACTCAATTGGTGGTGAGCTAGATATCTCGCCCACAGCACAATATGTTGTCATTGATAATAGAAAGGATTGCTTCAGTTACCGCAGGTCTTTTCCCCATTTAGTAACCTCTTAATAATTGGTGTTATAGAAGTTCAAGCTCCTCGTGAGAAATGGGTTTGTCTGGGTAGGTGATAATGGGTATGTCATTCCAGTTGATCTGGTACACAGTCATCTCAGTGTTCCCATTAGGCCCAGTAATTGTTCTGAATAATTGATAAGGGTTGGGGTTGTTCCCCCGCTTGGTATAGACCACCATCTACCATCCCAGCTGTGAGCTCCACTACTGAAGTTTTGGCCTACTTCAGATGATCTGGTTCTTCATCTTGGATTAAATTCAGAGTTAAGTTCGCCTGTTTTATGAATACAATAAACCAGATTGTGAAAATTAATAAGATATAAACTCCTTAAGAAAATTTTTAAGGCTTTAACTCTTGTCATTTACTTGTTTAACGGCTTCCTGCCTTGATCTTCCTGATCACAAGTAATTCTTTGACAAAATACATTTGAAAAGTATTAATCACAAAAGTATGAGCTTTTCTTTTAAATAACAATCACTTTAGTCACTACAATTCGATTCAAACAGCAATTTTTGATAATCACAAAGTAGAGATGGGCGATTTTAATAATAAATCTAATACAATCTGGGCGAGCGTCGCATCAGGAGGTGCGCAAAACGGTGCACCTAATGGCAAGAAACGCTCTGGAGGGGGACCAGGAACCCAAGCCGCCAAGAAACCACAAACTCAGACATCAACTGGGTTTATGGTATTTACTATAAAACAAGATCAATACATGTATATCCAATGTAACCAACCCCTTTCAAAGGTAGAGCATGGGCTCCTATTCTTCCTTGGGGATGAGTCCCTGACCCTGTGGGAGAAAACATGTGAGGCACAGCCCTCCCTTTTCCCCCACGCGGTATATGTCGCCACTAACAACATGGGTCATAGCTAGATCGATGTTAGTTTTGAAACATCCTAAGAAGCGGAAGCTGCAGCAAAAGTCTGCATCAAAATTGCCCTTCCTGAGGGCAAAAAACTAGTTTTCACTGCGCGCACCAGATGGAACAAATTGAAAACTTTGTTCATCTCCTTTGACTCGCTCCCTACCAACCTTCTTCATAAGGAAATCGAGGAGGAGCTCCACAAAGGGCTCATAGCCTATGGAGAAATTATGAAACTCAAATTACAACAATTTCGCCTGATGCCAACCTTGTTCACAGGCAAAGCTATTGCCGTGATTAACCCATTCCCCAAAGTGGAAGATGACTTATTAAGAATCCCCCGCACAGCAGAGTTTCACTTTGTGGATGGGGGACAGTCATCCGCATTTTGAGTTACACCAGAATGTGCACCGCCTATATGCAACCACTGCGGTTCATTGGGACACAAGAAACATGCATGCCCCATGAAGGAGGGCTTAATGGAAGCAGACTACTGTGAGGAAGCCATAAATGAAAGTAAGAAAAACTTTGCCAGAATGACCAATGGCAATCACCCATTTCACTGGGGTGAAGATGGACTTTACTCCATTGTGGACCCAGTTACACATAAACAACGCAAAGTGGCACAAAAAGCCCACAAGCGGGCAGCGGCCGAGGTGGCTGCACATACAGAATCATCCATCAACCCTGGACAAATTCAAAAGTATATTTTGGATATACACCGAGCCAACCAATCAGAACAATATGCCCAGGTTGAAAATTTTCACAGCAACTTGACTGAGTCACTAAGTGACATCAATCATGCACAATTTGAGGAGCAATTCGGCCGCAATATGGGCGTAAATGCAGTGCACAATTCTCCAAATTTGAACCCCAAAATTACAGAACCCAATCAGCACCCCACATTGAACCATCATGAGATACGTGCAGGAAAAGATAATGCAAATTCCAAAAACCGCAATTCCTGCAAAAAATCAAGTCAGATCAAGGGAAATGACATTTTCACTGAGAGAGTTGGAGTACAGATGTGGAGCATGGCCAAAATGAGCCATGGTGGGTTAGGGCCATAGGGCCCTCCCAACTGCTCCTGAGGTGCAGTGGGCACCTCAGTGTTAATAGGGACGCTAAACATCGTGGGAGCCAGGGCTCAAATGTCCCAAGCCAAAAAGCTGGA
Source organism: Massospora cicadina (assembly GCA_022478985.1). Classification (NCBI taxonomy): domain Eukaryota; kingdom Fungi; phylum Entomophthoromycota; class Entomophthoromycetes; order Entomophthorales; family Entomophthoraceae; genus Massospora; species Massospora cicadina. Next base: position 5,935 of record JAKSZP010017303.1, read on the forward strand.
CTTCCTGCAAAAACCCCTTGTAAACATCTTGGCCATCCAATAAACCCACTGTCTACAAGGGGAAGAAGGATCCTGGTCATCCAGGGTCTCACCATCACAATCGGTATGGATGTCTTACTGTGGGGTTATTGTCCAAAATAACAAAAAATTAAAAATTACAAACTCCTCATCATACCTTCACAGCCGCATCCTGGTAGCAATGATCACATGCCAAGAGGAAACAATCTCAATAGCATGCATCTATGCACCGTGCACCACAGCTGAGAGAAAACAATTTCTAGAAGCCATTCCAACACTCACCCTCCCACCAAATACCATCCTGGTGGGCGACTTTAACTGCTGGGATAACCCTGACATGGACTGATGGCCTAACCCCAGGGGATACCCGCCGGGGCACATTGAATTCTGCACAATGAAGGCATCCCTTGGCCTACAGCATGCCCTCCCCCTCCAGATCACCACTCCTTCCCCACATGATATGGCCCAACATATGAGAGGGAGCGCTCATATCAATGAGCCGCATTAATCACATCCTCGTTCCACAATCCCAACAATCAAGAAATTCCAAATTTACAACAAAAAAGTCAATCTCTCCGACCACTGACTTGTTTTGGTGCAGTTATCACCAACCTGAACCCACGCACAGGTGTCGCCCTGGAGAAAGCTACACCCAGAAAACATAAAATTACCTGAAATATCCGACTGGGTTGAACATGAGGCCATAAACCAAGAATTCACAGCCCCACTCACTTCAGATCCCATTGAAACATGGGCAAAGTTCAAGAAAGGAACTAATTAACAAAACCCAACATCTTGCATCATGTAAGTAAACCACCAATGCAGCCACAATCAGGTGTACCTTGGTGGAACTGGACCACCTCAAGCTTAACGCCCTGAGATCCGGTTATAGCCCCAACTGGGGATGAAAATGGGCGGAAATATCCCCCCAACTAAACATCCTCATCTTTGAGCACCAACACAGAATCAAAGTATCAAACAAAGGTAAGTTCATAAAGGAAGGCAAAACATATTTGACATATTTCTTCCACCAATTCCACTCCTGCGGAAACCAGCCCACATGCACACAGGTCCATAAGACTGATTGCACCATGGCAACTGACCCTGAGGAGGTCAAGGCGGATGTACACCGCTATTACACCAAATTATACCGTGATACGCTGACAGACCCACAAAAAATCACAAAATTTATACAACCCACCGGAATAAAAAGCACACTGCCAAACTACAATATACTAAATCTAATAACTTGGGAGGAGCTCTAGGATACAACCCGCATAGCACCATGTTTAAATGCTTAGGGCCTGATGGGATACCCTACAAATTTTACAAAAAATATTTTCAGCAAATTGCCCCCTCCTATTGGTGTCTATGAACCAGTGCTTGCTGGAAACACGCCTCCTACCTGGTGGCCATGAATCATATGTCATAACCTTGTATAAAAAGGGTGACAAATTGGACCTGGCAACTGGCGTCCAATCGCACTCTCTAATACTGACACAAAAATTCTTACAAAAATTTTAGCATCCAGATTAGGCGCAATTGCCTCTGACGTCCTGTCACCCAACCAGTTTGGGTTTGTACCAGGGCGCTCAATCTGGAACAACATACACCCTGTTGCAAACATATGTCAGTCCAAAGCAACTGGAGCCCTGGTCTCCTTAGACCAGGAAAAGGCATATAACCGCGTCAATTGGCCATACCTAAAGGATTGCCTACACGCTTTCAAACTCCCACCCAGATTCATAAACTGGGCGATGCTCCTTATAGAATCTGCAACCATGGCTGTATGCGGCCCTGGCTTCCTAACTAACAAGATCACACCACACAGAGGGCTCAAACAAGGGGACTCCCTCAGCCCACTGCTGTATAATTTTAGTTTTGATCCACTCTTCCACGTAACCAACTCACGCCTCATGGACATAACTGCACAAGGCCAGCCAACAGTCAAGATACTGGCCTTCGCGGATGACTGCATGGCAGGTATAGCTAACAACAATGATGCCTGACAGCTGGAACGCACCCTAGAGGAATATTCCATGGTGAGCAATGCATCTCTCAACAAAAGGAAAACAGAAATCATTCTCTTAGGCAAGTACACTAACAACTGGGCTACAACACCAAACCCCATACCCCCATACAAAGGAAAAACCCACTCATCTTACCTTTTGCATCACCTCCCACCACTACTCCTGTTCGCCACCTTGGGATATGGCTGGAAACAGGGGGATATGCTAATGAGACAATGGAAAGCAACCTACTACAGCTGGTATCCAACCACGTAGCCTCCCTCAAGGGAAGATCCCCAGGACTAATGGGTGAGTAACAGTTGTTAACTCACTTATCCTCACAATACTATGGTACACTGCCATGCGATCGCCTTCTCACCCACCTTTATAACTTCAATCCGCGCGCTCATCCAGGGCTGGCTGTGGCCCAGATCCCATCCTCCCATACGGGTGGAAACACTCTTTGGCCCACGCTCAAGCGAAGGCATGGGACTAATAGATTTTGAGAGCCACGCCAACCGCATCCTGGGTACCTGGATAAAGGAAGTCCTTGCCCCAGACCTCCCACAACAACACTGGTCCAGGGCAGCGAGGACTAACTTCGCACAGGCGCTTAAATTAACCAACCCACGTAGCCCACCCAAACTACTATCATACCTTGCTAAACACCCTACCGCAATGGGCCCGCATGGAACCCCCTCACTTCAAACGCATCCTCCAAAACATCTGCTACATGGGTTGGACCATAGAGAACACTGGCACTGTTCAGGGAAGGGGATGACCCAGCCCCCACTTTAAATTAAGAAATCCAGAAAACCACCCCCAGAGAGACATGCTTGATATGATCCCAGCCATTGCTAAAATTGAATACCTAGATGCGTTGGACATCCCCTATGACTTACCCACACAGAAGACAGTGTGGAGAATGACGCACCACCCACTCCTACAGCCGCGGGTAAGAGCCAACTCCTGGCGCTGTCTGAGAAGGACCTATAGGACGGCGTACCGCTCCAATATCCTCCATGAAACCTGCGCAGTATGTGGAGGGTAGGGTTCCCTACATCACCACCTGGAAACATGTCCCCCAACCAAAGCCATATAGCAGGAAGTCGCGCGCCTGATTAAGATTTAAAACGAGCAGGAACTTTCTATATCAAAGAGCCTCCTCGCGCTCCAGATAAAGTCACCAATCCCATCTACCCTCTGCTCCCTAATAATACCCATTGCAATGTGGACAATCCACACCATTGCCTTAGATGCGTTCAGGGGCACGGTCCCAACCATCCATGGGGTTATCAACAGGTTCCACGTCCACTTACTGGAGCACTTCCAAGTCTGGCTCTATGGATATATGAGGCCAAGGCAACAGGCGCTCATAGAATCGTGGTTCCCACTTTGGTTCCTCCACACAGACCCCTTCCTTCACACCTGCTCCATAGCTGGGGAAACCCCTCAGAGTAGCGCACCAACCCCCATACCTGGCAGTCCCGCTGGCAACAGGGGTAACCTGAGTACCCCGGGGTGCCCAATTTTATATATCTTTGTTTTCCACACATACTCTGTAATGCCCGTCCCCTGGTCAGCTTGCCTTGGGTAAATAAAAATTACATAAATTGTATATTTCAAACTTTCAAAAGAAAAGCGTGGTAAAAGTTTCTTTTTATTTGTCTAAAATTAGAATAATTTATAGGGTTCAATGATAACCACATCTTTCTCATGACACCTCGCCTCACATCGCTACTTAACCAGTGGATCATGATGAGGAACTTTAAAGGGACTACAAAGTATTAAGCAACCACTTCTAACACAGCTTGGCTTCATGGACAGTGTCTCACTGACACAATTTCTTCAAGACAGCGTTTCTCTAACGCTTCTGAAAATAGCTAAACCATATGCTCCTCTTGAGCAACAGTAGCACATATTAAGGCAGTTCATGGCTCTAATTATAAATAATTTGATTGTAATTCAATTGACGATAAAAACTAATTTTATTTGAACAACAAAGCCCTAATTCTGGGTCACCAAGTCAAATATAATTAAATGGAACTGCTAGGCCACAAATCCCAAGTGTTGTTTATACTTGTATATTTTCAGTCCTTAATTGCCAAAATGTTTATCATGAGATATAATAAATTAGATGTTTTTGATACTATCATTTATGATATCAAATCTAATCAATAATTTTAGTTCCAATCAACATTCAACACTGGTGAACAAAGCAAACCATTAGGTAAGAAATTAAAGAGTCATAAATAACATTTTAGATCTAAGAAATCAAGTGCTTTACAATGACAAACATAGATCCCATGGAAACACAAAGCCTTAATGTAAATTCCCCTATAAGATACTTGAGAAAACGGTTATTAATACTTATACACTAAAAGACACAAAAATGGCATATAGTATATCAGGTGCATGCCCATTTTCAACTACATTATTATCCCTGAAAAGTCAAAAGGCCCCTACTTCCCAGTAACTTACTCTGATCCCCGCTCATTTTTTGTTCTATGCTGTTTGGTCAAGTGAAATAATTGGAATATGACTTGAACAGCTGTACAAGTTATTTAAATTCAAAGTAATATATATATTTAAACTACAGTAGGTCCTTTATATGTCAAATTTGATGCTTCCTAAGAAAAAAATTTGATTTATAGAAATTTTGATATACAGAGGTCCTACTGTATATATTGAAAATTTCATGGTACTTGAAAAAATATGATAAATGGAGATTTTTAATATAAGGAAGTTTAATATACAGAGGTCCTACTGTAATTAGAATGAGGCCTCAATTATCTTGCCTATAAACTGACGTCAAGTTGTAGTAGTAAATAAAAAACTTTTATTGGGCCAAATTTCTGATTAGACCGTTACAATAGTTTTTATTGGTCTACATCACCACTAAAATAAGTATACTAAGCTATAATTAGTAATTTTCCCTTTACTGGCGCTATACCCCAGATCACTAATTATCATTTTACCTCAGCCCTTCGGACTTTTAAGCTCAGCTCCCTCTTTTTTATTATCTCTTCCTTGTTGTTAGCCTTCAAAATAAGTGATGCTCATATGAAACTTTAATTTTAGAAAACCAATAAGATTTTTAGCAGTATGCTTAATATTTAATGAGTATTGGGTTGAGTTGGCATTGCCAAAGTTAGACTATCTATAGACAGTTCTGATGATATGTATAGATCTAGATAGGAAGCTGATTATTATGTATCCAAAAAGTGTTTTTAAAAATAAAATTCAGCAACTTATATATGCTAAACATACTTTAAAGTTAATGATGCTTAATAAAGATTTAGGGCATATAGAAAATTAAATATTATAAGTATCTTATATATGATTAAAGTAATCAATTTTACAACTACATAATTTGGCTTAACTTCCTTTATATCGTCTTGGGGTTGACACTATAGGATATTTTTCTCATATAAAAATTAAAAGGGCTGGGGGTGGAAGGCGAGTCAGTAGGGCGTACAGCTACCAACCTGAAGGTTGCAGGTTCAATTCCCGCCCTTCGCACATCGATCAGGGTGCCAGCCAAAGGAAGCTATTGGCGGTTAGTAGGTATAATAACACGAAAACCTTACCCATGACATAACCAGAAAAATCTGAGTCCCGATCTGGAGGTGAAAAACTTTCTACGACAGAGTTGACCCCGCTCAGGTTTCATGTCAATACTTTCTCTATTTTGGTAATGTCCATCCCCTGGTCGGCTTGCCTCAAATAAATAAAATTAAAAGGGCTAATCTTATCAAAAATTTGTATAAACAGAGGTATCTCTTAAAGATTTGATGTTCAGTTATCAACATAAAGTATTAGTTCATTCCATATTCATTAGCTTATGCTCTAAATATCATTGATACAAGTTGCTTGATCATTATGCTATTATAAATTTTCTGAGCCAAGGTCAAAGCTTCATCCAAACTAAGGAGTGTCCTGACACATCCTTTTTACTTTTGACCAGAGGTAACAATTGTTTTGTTTATATTTTGTAATCCTAAAGAAGACCATTGTATGGCTTTAAATGTAAACAAGGGCAAAAAGAATAAAGTCAAAGCCAAATCACATTTCCCATCAGATACACAAATTGACAATGACAATTTCACAGGGGGTGTCAACTCAAAAAGTAGAGTATAAAGAAAAATGCCTCCTATGCCACTAGGATCAAAATAAGTATAAATGGCTGCCTTGGACATTAAGGAGTCAACAATTGACAAAAGTAATTCATCTTGTTTTTCATTACACCCTGAAATAATAGAAGAACCTGATTGTCAGTCTCATAAAAATGCCCAAAATGTTAGTTCACTTGTAGGTCTTTTATTTCTTAGAAAACCAATGGTGATATTCCCAAGAAGTTAGACAGTCAATATTTGATTTAGGTTTAAGACTTTTTAAAGTACTTTTTTTGATTAGGATGGCCAAGTCATATTTAGGTACCAACAAATTAAGTATCAATTTTATGGCAAGAAGGTTAAAAGATTTTAAAGATTAAAGTCATCAAAGGGAAAACTTTTCTTTCTCATTGCAAACACTTTTGCAACCTATTCAATTCAAGACTAAATCTAGTTTGATAATCTCACAGAGGAGATTAGTCTGCGCCCATGTCAGGGAGCAGTTGGGCAAGCAAGGTAAGAGGAGCAGGCGGAAGGCCTGTGGCCTCCAACGTTCAAAAATGCCCTGAGAATCTGGTGGAATAGACAAAAATCTCAAAAAACTGGCGGTCACAATTTCCCCAGAGATACTCATGTGGCAAGCATGATGCAACCAGTACATCAACATGCCACACTCCCAGCCACTTTTGTCAGTGGAATTCGGAGTCCATGTGTATCTGGTCATCCAAAAAACGGCCTTATGGGAAAAATTTTGTGAAGATGTACACAAAATTTTCCCAACTGCGGTGTACATTGCACCTCACTCCATGTCATGCAGTTGGCTGGACCTAGGTTTCAAAAGCAAAATAGCAGCAGATGAGGCTGCAGCAGTGCGCATAGTGGTTGACCTCCCCAAAGGGCAATGGGTCGTTGAAACCAAATGCACCAGATGGACAAAATCAAACCAAATTTTCCTCACGTTTGACTTTTTGCCTACTACGGTAAAATGTGATATTTTGGAGCAACACCTGAAAGATGGTCTCACTGTATATGGCGAAATACAATCTTTCAAAATGCAACGCTTCATGCTGATGCCACACCTGTGCACTGGCAAAGCCATCACAGTTCTGACCCCAACTGAGGAGATCGCAAAGGACCTAACCCAGATCCCACACTCCACTTTTATTGACATCGCAGGACATACCACCCACCCATTCCAGGTAACCATGGACAGTGCGCCCCCCATTTGCATCCACTGTGATGCGTTTGGCCATAAGGCGCATGCATGCCCCATCAAGGAGGGCGTCACATTCCAAGAGCACCCCTCAGCGGCCATGGCCAGTGGAGAGGCGCACTACAAACCAACTGCAAGCACTAAGGAGGCTTTCCCGTGGGGAGCACAAGGCTGCTACCTATTGGTAAAGCCCATCTCCCCACAGGAGCGGAAGAAGGCCAAGCAAGCCCATAGGGCCACGGCCAAGGAAGCGGCCAAGGCCACCACTGCTATCCCACACTCACAACACCAGGAGGACATGGAAAACTTCGCGGTGGAAGCAACTAGGGAATCCATCAACCAATCAGATTGGGAAGCCCATGCTGAGCGGATCACTCAATCTGAGGATCTGATGGGAGAGTTGATCTCACCCAATCGCTGCACCCAAGCTCCGGTCAAAACTGACTTGGGACCTATCCCAACTGAAAAAAAAATTTTGACCTGCTCAACGGTGCACCAAACTCATCTGCACCGCAAAAAATTCGTCCAACGTCAGGAAAACAAAAAGTGAAGGCCAAAGCCAACGTGACTCTTTCCGCAAAAATTAACAAAAACCCTGATAGCGTTGCTGCTAACACCCAAACTGCTGTGAAAGCCTGTGGGGACCTGGAAGAGGCTGGTGGGCCCAGGGGCCCACCCCTCACACCTAAGGTGCAATGGGGGAAACCTTCACTCTAGGGACGTTGAATATCACTGGACTCAAGGCCTCCCCGTCCCAGGCTAGGAAACTGAGTTTTTTACAACACAATTTACCCATGGATATCCTGGCCATCCAGGAGTCCCACTGTCCACAAGGTTCTGAGGAAGCTTGGAAAACAATGCTCCTCCCATCCCTATCCTTTTGGTCGAAGCACTATGGGATGCTAATTCAGAAAAAATAATTTTTTCAAATTCACATCCTCAGAAACATTCCTAAATGGCTGAGTGCTTGTCGTCACCTTCTCATGGGCTGACATTGTGCATGCAATCATCAACATCTATGCCCTAAACGGTGCACACGAGCGTCAGGAATTTTTCTCATCAGTCAAATCCCTCCCACTACCCCTGATTCTTTCCTAGTTGGCAACATGAACTGTTGGCTAACCTCACCAACGGACCGATGGCCTCCCTCACCCCACACCCCACAGGGTCATGTAGAACTACGCATTCTAAAAGCCACCCTTGGGTTAATGGATGCACTGCCATAACATGCCCCACTGCTCGAAAACATGATGCGTCCCCACGTCCACAATGGCCAATTAAGGTCCATGACCTGCATTGACCTTATTTTAATGCCAGCGAAATTCCAACCCCACATCTCCCACTTCAAAACAACGAAAATGGAATTCTCTGACCACTGACTGGTCTCAATAACCTACCACTTACCCGTCACAGTTGCAAAGGCCCCACATTGGTGCAAAATCGCCCCCCCCCAAGCTCGCGTCGCCAGGATTTTCCACATGGGTGGAAGAGGCAACTTTGGCAAAATTGTTTGTTGCACCAATTTGCACGGACCCCATTTCCACATGGGCAACTTTCAAAGAGGACACCATCCGCCACTATCGCCATCTCTCCTCCAGACGCTCATGATCCACATCAGCGGTTATCTCGCGCGCTCTGGCAGAATTGGCCCACTTGGAGTCCAAAATTCCAGCCAAAGGATACAGCCCTGCATGGGGCTGGAAGTGGGCGGAGGCAGCCGCCCACCTCAACGCACTCAAAAGGCAACACAAACATCAGGTTTGTGTCCAATACAGGGCCACACTCATCACTAAAGGTGACAAGTGCACCGCATACTTCTTTAAAAAAAATTTTGCACCATGCCAGAGCGTGGCCTGCACACAGGTGTGAAGATCGGATAATTCCATTGTGGACACACCAGCCAAAGTGGCAATCGAAATGCAAAAATATTACTCCAAGTTATACTGAGCCAAACCAATTCAGCCGGCTGAAATGGCGGAATTTCTTGACTGAGCTCATATCTGCACCATTTTCTGATACCCGGAAATAATGAATTTAATTACTCTGAACAAATTATGGACAGCCATTCGCAGTGTGCCAAACCAAAAATGCCCAGGCCTAGATGACATTCCATATGAGTTCTACAAAAAATACTTCAAATATATATCCCCATTGCTGCTAGCCTCACTTAACCAAAGCCTGTTGGAAATGCGCCTCCTACCAGGAGGACATGAGGCCTTTACTGTCACACTCTTCAAGAAAGGGGATAAGCTTGACTTAGCCAACTGGCGCCCCATTTCTCTAACAAACACAGACACCAAAATTTTAACAAAAATCATGGCTAACCGTTTAGGGACTGTAGCATCTGCCACCATCTCCCCAGAACAATTTGGTTTCATCCCCAGAAGGTCGATTTGGGATAACGTGCACTCCGTGGCTAATGCATGTCAGTCCACAGCCTCTGGGGCACTGGTATTCTTGGACCAACAAAAGGCCTACAATAGAGTAAACTGGGAATACCTAAGGGCCTGCCTCCATCAATTCCGCCTACCCCCCGCTTCATAAACTGGGTAATGCTGCTCACAGAATCTGCAACAATGGCAGTGCATGGCCCAGGCTTCCTAACAGAAGTAGTCCACCCTCAAAGGGGCTTGCGACAAGGGGACCCCCTGAGCCCACTCTTATACAACTTCAGCCTTGACCCACTACTGCGAAATGTGAATGCCCAACTCACTGGGGTCCATGTGCCAGGCCAAGCCCCAGTCAAGATATTGGCATTTGCAGATGATTGCATGGTGGGGGTGTCTAATAACAAAGATGCACGCGCGCTTGAAGCCCTCATCCAGGAATATTCCCGGGTAAGCAACGCGGCACTGAACGCCTCCAAGACTGAAATCATCCTCCTTGGTCGGTTTCAGAATTGCTGGGCCCCAGCAATTAGTTCCCAACCTGGCCCATCTGCTCGCCCACGTCCACGCCTTACTAACTCAACACACACCGCTCCACTGGTGCTCCCCTTCGTGCCACGTCCTACCATAGGACTGGTGCGCCATCTGGGCATGTGGATGGAGCCAGGCGGATATGCGTCAGCAGTAATGGAGTGCCATATTCTGGACAACGTGACGAAGTGAATCGCCTCTCTCAGAGCCCACCCTACTACCCTCACTGGCAGGGTTGTTCTTGCCAACTCTATGCTCCTATCCAAAGTCTGGTTCAGAGCCCACGCCATCCCCTTCTCCCCAAGCTTCTTCAAATCCCTGTATGCTTTGCTGCAAGGATGGATTTGGTCAGGACGCCCTCCACCAGTACGGCTAGAGGTCATGTTTGGCCCTCATCATCAAGGTGGCATGGGCCTGCTTGACTTCAAAGCCCATGCTGCCAAGATCCTAGGCACCTGGATCGCGGCCGTCACCGCTTCTACACTCCCATCCCAACACTGGTCCCATGCAGCCCGCTCCAACTTCTCCCAAGCCTTGGGCCTCAACAATCCATCAAACCCCCACTCCCTGATGAAATACCTCGCATCACACCCATTGGCCACATGTCCTCACGGGACTAAAACCCACTACAAACGAATCCTACTCTCCATGCAAAGCGCAGAGTGGAGAATTCATATTAGCGGACATACAACCCAAAGAGGCCGCCCCTCTCCTCAGTTCACACAAGAGGTACAGGGGCTACCCATCCATGATGGCGTGATCCCCATTCGACCCCATGTCCTATCCAGGGTGGACTACCTGGACATGATGGACATCCCTTATTCCACTGAGACCCAAAAGACTATCTGGAAATATGCACACCATCCTCTGTTGCAGCCTCAAGTCCGCTCCCATGTGTGGCGCTGCCTGAGGTGGGTGTATCATACAGCTGAGCGCTCTAACGCTTTACACTCATCCTGTGTCATGTGTGGCCAGTATGGAACGCTGTTCCACCGCCTGGAGAAGTGCCCCACCTCTAAAGTGATATGGCGCGAAGTTCAACGTCTGCTGGGCCAGGATCAAACGCATCCCTTCAGTCTGTCAAGAGATATGTTTGCTTCATCAATGGCCTCCCCCCTTCCACCCTCCCTCCGTGCTCTGGTGGTTGCAATCGCCATGTGGACTATCCACACGATTGTCTTGGATGCCATCGCTGGCTCCATCCCCACCCTCCCAAAAGCTGTCCACATATTCTGGTCTCACTTGGTGGACCACTTTCAAGCGTGGATGTTTGGATACCTCCCACCGCGTCGCTGACAGCTGGTCTCCTCCTGGTTCCCAGTCTGGTTCATCAAATCAGACCCCTTCCTCCACACGTGCTCAATAGTGGCTACGGCCCCTTCACACGTTCCCTCCCCTCCCCATAAGTGGCGTTCCCGCTGGCAACAAGAGATAGCATCGCTTCTCTGGGGGTGCCTCCCCTGGTACTAAGTTTGTCTTTCCTGAGTCATATTCAGAAGTGTCCGTCCCATGGTCGGCCTTCCCTGCAATAAATTTAAATTACATTGAAGAAAAGGATATGAGCAAAATTAATTAAAGATAAGAACTGACTGGCCTTAGCAGAATGTTGAATAGATAAAATAGTTGCCTATTACAATATGCATGGTTTCAGGAGAAGAAACAAACTGGATGCATTGTGGTTGGGTCCATTTGAGATAATTGCTAAGGCAGCAACTGATGACTACTCCATCAAGGATCTCTTAGATGGAAGAATTGTAAATTGAGTCCATGCTAAGTAAATGAAGCAATGGATCAATGAAAAAAACAAAAAGAGTTCCTGAAGGACAATGAACCACCAAGTTGGTCATGTCCTGATGACTAGGTCAAGTCCAAAAAGGACCTCTGAATCAATCTAGATGGTTAAGTATGAAAAAGGACCTCTTAACCATAGAAAACTGGTAGGTTTAAGTACTTAGGACCAGTTTGGGAGAAAAAAATAAAGAAAGATGGACCGCTGAACCAAAACAAGGTCAAGTCCCATGAAAAAAAGAAAAAAAATAAAGATTGAGAAAAATATTGGGAAAAAATATTATAAACTGCATAGAAAAAATAGATATCTTTATAATTTTAATTTTAATAATTATCCTCAATATGGGGATGATTCTGCCTATGTCACCTCTTGGGGGAGGGAGGATGGATCGCAGTAGGAATGAATAACCCATTGAAATCTATGTGAGATTGGATGAAAGCAAGGGCTAATCCTACACAAAACCAAGTTCTTTGAGCGGACACAGATCCCTGCGAGAAAGTGACTAGGGGAAAGAAAATTGAGATGTCAGAAGAAGCCAATCGCGAAACCCAAGAGTGGGGAGGGAAGCAACAGAACAGTAAGAGGCAGTTAGCAAATAACCTTAAGTAATCCTAATATGGTAATGGAGCTAAAATATTAGTCTTGAGCGCTTGCTGATGGGCTTCATCAAGAATACTGGACATATGAGCTGGTAGCGAACAAGGGATGCTATATGGGGGTTGCTGAATAATGCCCCCTATTAAAGCCATCATTGGAAGATACTGATGGGAAGTGCCAGAAATGATATAGTCATGCAAGGAGTGAATGGCATCCTGTAAGTGACAAGTCTGAGCTTCTCAGAAGCTGAAGCAGAAGGAGCAATTGAACTTGAGAGAGGATAAAAGCTTTGTGACAAACTTCAAAGAACTTGGCCATCAAAGCAAAGAGCATAAGCGGTGGTATCCCAATCTGGGATGTTCTCAATGTCAGAAGGATTCAGCACTATGGATAAAGCCTTAGTGACTTGGGCCCTTAATTCTGCATAGGGGAGTTTAAAATGAATACTGTTGCTGATGGTAAGCTCAGTAGCCAAGACAGTGGGTTTGTAGTATTGTCTGAGTCAGAAGAGAAGCTTATGATGCAAGTATGACCTGGAAAGAAAAGAGTGATCAAGATTGAAGGGCATAATTTCAGGAGCATCCATGATGATGTTTAGTGCATTTGAAAAAGGAGGCAAATCCAGGAAAGTTTCGAAATTCAACTCTGGAATCAACAACAGAGGGAAGATTGGCCATGAGTCGTTCAAAATAATCACTAGCCTGGTTTCCAAAGGGTTGGTTACCATTTCCGGTAATTCCATGGAAGGACTAGCCGCTGGTGCCAGACTAGGTGTATGAGTCCTGGAAGGACCAAAGAAGAGGTTCCATCGCGCATCCCAACTCATCTGCTGGAAGAGCCAAAGATCTTGATCAGACAAACTGTTGAGTAGCTGTTGGTACCGTGACTTGGAATTCAACATATGAGCTTGATGAGAGGGGGATGTTGGAATTATATGGAAGTCGACATTAAGCACTCTACAATCCATTAAGCTCCAGTTTAAGATAGATTAATCCTAAATTAATGGGACAAACTCTCCAGAGAAGCATTAAGAATGATATGATCCAAGAGGTTATGAGAAGAAGATAACAAGGGCAAACATAAATAGGCATTCTTAATTGATATTTAAACAAACATCAACAGCAAGAGTTTCCTGTCAAGGATGGGAGAAAATTAGGAAATCAAGGACACTGGACCAAGAATACTGAATATGACAGAGGGTCATATACCCTGAGGGAGGGAAAACTGAATCCCTGGATTAATATCATCACGAGTAAATCAATCAGCCTGGCATAACAGTAGATCATGGAGACCATGCTCTGAGTAGGTGGTAGCGAGGAGGAAGAGGAAGAGAGCCGCATGCCAAAGGTCATCTCGAGCAACATTGAGCATTTACAATTGTACTCCACTTGAGCATGTGGAGTATTTAACTAAGTGTCTGAAGCAGTGTTCTCCTACCCCAGTCCTTTTCTCGCTTGAAATCTAGGTAAGAAGGGAATGTGTTGGGATTTTTGCCCATATTCCCACCCTGCTAAATTTACCAGAAATTGCTAGGAGATAATTCCTTAATGCAAGGTAAATTGGAAATTGGTTGACCCTGATTTAAGAGTAACTATGTTTAGGGGTTTTTGTCATGTAAACGGCAGAAGAAGTTTAGACTGGCCTACCAGTCAGGATGCGTAAGCATTCAAAAAGCAAGCCAGAATGCCAGAGGCATTGCTGACCAAATGACTTGATATGAGGCCAGGTATTGGGAAACGATGAATTGTTGATGTAACTCAGAAGCGAGTATGATTCTGACAACAAACCACAATGAGCCCACTCCCAACCCAGGGCCTTGCTGCAGGGGGTGGGACCACAGAGATAGTTTCAATAAGTTCTTCAGCAGAGGGGGTCATTTTAGCTGGGAAGGCAAGGAGGCGGATTCTCTCTTACAATTGGTGGACATAAAGCCACAAGATTCCCATGTATTGTTGTCAAAAGTTCATGATAATGGGGTTGAATAGCCAAAAATATTGGACTCGCTGAATCCAATTGATGACGGAGGGGGCCATAGTGACCATAAGTACTAGTAGAGCCCATCTGGTGTGCAGATCAATGGGCCACTAGGAAAACGCCATCAGGGATGCGGTCAGAAGGGGTAGTACAATAGAAAAATTGGTTGGTTTTTTGGCAAAATTCTATTGAAGGAAAAGAAAGAAAATTGACCAACAATTGTCTCAGTGCTATGCAACTGATTCAATAGTGGTTGATTGGGGTAGTGACAAGCCAGGATCGGGACCCTCAATTTTGACCTAGCTGGCAAATTATTTGGGAATGGGCAGGTTTGTTCATTGGGAACCAACATCAAAAAATTCGGTGGCAGGCTGAGTTGCTGTTGGTTCGACCTTGAACATCTGAACTGAGGCTCAGCTACATTTCCAATGGTTGGCACGATGGCGTTTGGCCTGATAAGTGATGAGAATCCTCCAAGGCCACCCCACATAGGGGCGGGTCCATTTGGTTGGGAACAGGTTTGGGACGCCCAACCTGCCCACGCTCAGTCACAGGGCCATTCGTTTGGTCAGTGGCATCACATTGGCTGCAATGCCCAAATTGTTAACAGGGGAATTTGAACCCTCGTCGGTGGCATCCAATACTATAGTCTGGGCATTTAGTATGATCCCCAACAACTTTGGTAGGGAGATGATTTATTTGATTGACATTTTAATCAAATTGGAACCATCAGCCATTCTGGCTGATACCTCAGTCTTCATGACTTTCTGGCCATTTGAGATCTGAGCATTGGCCAAATTGCCACTCAAGTTAGAACTGACTGATTTCAATTCAACAATCTCAGCGCAGATTTCACTAATTCTCCATAGCAGTTCTGCCAAGGTGAGTGTGGGTGCTGGGGTGGGATCTGAAGCAGGAGAGCTGTTACCCACTGCTCATCTACTATGTGAGTGAGATTGCCCTGAGTAACGAGAGGTACCGCCATCCTCTTTGGTGTCTTCTTACTTGGGAATGGGAAAATGGCCCAATCAATGGCCAGAGGGCGTTCCCCAGGACTTACATTACCCTTTCCTTTTTCCAAAGGAAGGGCCCCTGCCACCGGGAAACTGCACAAGAGCCACATTCTTGTGCGCCTTGGGTAACTTGATCGCCATAAAATATCGTGATTTTTTTGGGGGGGGGGGGGGGGGGGAGCCTCAGGGTGGGATATGTGAAATGCTTCGACCAGTTCCATACAATTCGCGCAATCATGCGCCTTGACCCAACTATTTTTGTAGGCCGGATACCCTTTCCAGGCCACTAGATATTGGATGGAACGTCGCAACTTCTAAGATGCCAGGATAGCCTCTACCTCAGCCTCTTCTCCATTATCAACGATGATCAGTTCCAGTTCCATGGGAATTGCACCCTTGAAGGGCAACAGCTGGGAAACATGGAAAACAGGATGCTGCTTCCAATGCACAGGGAGCTTCAGTTGGAACGCCCCATTGCCCAATACCTCCTCCACCAAATGGTGATCCAAGCGTTTACTGGCGAATTTATGGGAAGGGGTCTGAATTCTTAAGTGATGGGTATCAAGCATGACATAAGAACCCACTGTAAAATCATGACCTGGGAGATGCTTACGATATGTGAACCTCTTGTAGTCATCAATGGCTTTGGTGAGGTGTTCCCACACTAAGGCTTGGGTCAATCTGATATGGGCAGCGTGGTCCGCGGCAGCTTGAACCTCAGGCCGCAAGCACAGTCTGAAAAAAAACAAAGGATTATAACCCAACGTTGCTTTGTAAGGGGAAAACCCTGTGGATGCTTGGGTCACATTATTGTAAGCAAATTAAGTGAGAGGCAAGTCACCGGCCCAAGTATCCTGCGCAGCTGCAGCATAGCAATGCAGGTACTGTTTGAGGACTTTATTGACCCACTCAGTCTGTTCGTCAGACTGAGGATGATATGCCATAGACAGGGGGATATTTTTAAGATCAATAGGAGCTCACTCCAAAACCGCGCGGTGAACTGTGAGCCCCAGTCACTGATGATCCCCTGGGGGAGACCAAACATTGAAAAAATATGGCATACGAAAAGATGGGCAGTTTTTTCCGACACAATTGCAGAATTACAAGGAATGAACAGGGAAAATTTGGTAAAGCGATCTACCACCACCACCATTACTGCCGTAAAACCATTGGAGCAGGGGAGTTTGACAATGAACTACGGACACCAAGGTCCATGGACCTTCCGCCTGCTGTAAGGGGTTCAGGAGGCCATTTTTGCCAGAGCAATCTGACTTGGCCCAACGCAAGTAACACAATCGGCAATCTAAGCCAGAACCTCCTTTGTCAGGCCCGCCCAATTGAAGGTTCTATTGATCAAATTGATCATTTCTTTTTACTGGGATGTCTGACCATGTGGGGAATCATGATGTGCGCGGAATACCTCCGATAATAAGGAGGGGGGAACCCAGATGCAAGACCAAAAGTAAAATGAGTCCTTCTTCTAAGGAGTATAGGGAGTTTTTGGAACTTGAGTGAGCCAACTGCTCGACCAACTGCACGCCCTCAGGGCAGGCCATTTGAATGGCTAAGACCTGAGCCACTAGCGGGGCGTCAGGAGCCAAAGTGAAAGAGGACATAATGGGAGGAACTATTGACAGGATTTGAGCAGCAGGGATCATGGTAAGGAGGTCCACTTCCTCTGGTTCTGAGGGACAGTGGGCGGGGCTGCGGCTTAGGAAATTGGGAAGTACATTGAGCGCCCCTTTAACAAATTCATATTTAAAGTTAAAACTGCACAGATCCTGATAGGTTCAGGCCTGCTGCTGCGCCAATTTTTGGGGTTTGTGGAAATACAAAAGGGCCTGGTGATACATGTGGACCATTAATTTATGGCGGGCACCCTGCAACAAATACCGCCAATGAGTTAATGCCCATGAAACAGCTGCCAATTCCTTGTTGTATATGGCCCAGGACTGCTCCATGGCTGTGAACTTCTGGGAAAAGTAAGTGACCAGGTGTTCTAAACCATCGTGCTCCTAAAGCAACACCGCTCCCACTGCTACCAATGAGGCATCGCATGCAACAATATACAGTTTGGTGGGATTGGCATGCTTCAAAATGGGCGGAGACATGAACACCTCCTTGATCGATTTGAACGCCTGCTGGCATTCAGCTGTCCAACAAAATGGTAAATTTTTCCCAGTGAGGGGTTGAAGCAGTGCGGCCATCTAGAAAAGTTCCAAGGAAAACTTTTTCAGGAAAATGATAGTTCCCAAGAAACTCTGAAGTTGTTTCTGCGTAGTTAAAGTTGGCCATTCTTGGATTGCATCTAACTTGTTGGGGGGATCGCATAGCTGTCTTTGAGAACCAGGTTCCCAAGGAAAGTAACCTCCTCCTTATAAAACTCACATTTGGAAGGTTTGAGGAACAAACCTGCCTTATGCAAGGTGACCACCACCGCCTCCAAGTCAATAGCGTGTTGTTCAGGAGTTGGGGAGTGAACCAGGATATCATCAATGTATGCAACTGCACAGGTAAACTGGAGATCACCCAGTACATTGTCAATCATCTGTTGAAACGTAGCGGGAGCATTCTTCAGCTCAAAGGGCATTACATGAAATTGGAAGATGCCGCGCTTCGTCCAGATTGCTGTTAACCATTCCTGCCCTTCCATTACCCAAATTTGGTTGAAGGCGTTTACCAGATCCAACTTGGATAACACATGGGATTTGGCGATTGCCTGGCTGATTGTCTGCTCCAGAGGCAAGGGTTAGGGATCAGAAACCATTATTTTACTTAAATGACCATAATCCACGCAGGGATGGAGAGAACCATCTGCTTTTTTGGTGAAGACAATGGGGGAAGCAACGGGTGAGGTTTCCTTGAACAACCAACCCTTTTTCAACATATCGTCCATCCAGGTATTAAGTGCGACTTCTTCCTCTGTTGTATGGGAATACAACGAGCAGTTGATGTTCACCAACTCCATGGTCGTTTGAAACACACAATTGAACCTGGTGTGCTTGGGCAGGCGATCCGCCTTTTCCATGTTAAAGATTCTCCAATAGTGCATTAAGCTCTCAGGGAAATTGGTTGGGATGCCCGCAGAAGTGACTAGGCTAGTGATAGAGCTGGTTCCTTGTATCTTCTTGAAGGTGTTGATCAAAGGGAATTCTCCCTCCATATGATTATTGGTTAATGACAATGTATTAAACTTTAAATGAATCTTAACATGTTGTCAATGCCACCACCCCACACCTAAGATCACTGGAAACACCAAGTTTGGCATGGCCAAAAAACGATTGCAGAAGCTGAACTGGTGGATTGAAAAAGGTACTGGTTGGCAAATGACATACGAGGGCTGGAAAGTAGATGAGGCCACCATCACTGTGGGGCCCACATCCATTTTCCAGTTTTAATTGTTGCGCCAACTTGACACTCATGAAGTTCCCCGCAGCTCTAGTATCCACCAGGGCTTCAAAGGAGACATGATTTGAGCTGAAACTGATCTTCATAGGCAATAGGAAATAAGCGAAGTTTTGTTTATTGGAAGATTTGACTGACTCATTTATGACTGAAGAAATAACTGGCATATTGGGGGTAAGGTCATGGTCCTTTGCTGGAGAAAAAATTTGAAGTATGAGGGCGGGGGAAACGACTTCCTCCATTGAGCTTGAACAGATTCATTAATAGGTAACTCTGTATCTGCCAACTCGTACTTGGGGGTTACAGCAAGATTGGTACCCAGATCTACCGCTAGTCCAGAGAATAGGCGCGTCATCTGCATCTACTTTGGGTAACCCAATCATAAAATTCGCCATCTAATAATGGGTAACATGGCGGGGTAAGGCGTTGATGGTGGTTACGGTGGCACATATTTTATCTACTAATCCTGGGATGGTAGACCAGACCTCATGATGAGCAGAACCCAAATCTAAGCCCAATCTAAAGACTGCCTGAAGCAAATTGATAGATAGACCTGATGCGGGGGCCAGTTCATGAAAGGTAGAAATCTAAGAAACCAAGCTAGGGGCTTCAGCCATGGCATAGATCAGTCTGAATAGGGGGTCAGATTGTGACACAGGGGGCTTCAGGGCAGCCAACATGATGACCATCAAGGGTGGAGTCGCCTGCTTGTGAAGAAGAGCACAAAAGACCTCTCACCCAACAATGGGCATCCCCATCTACAGCGTCTAACAACGCAAGCCCTTATTGAGCATGGGATAATGTGGAAGCATTATTAAGCACAATTTCTGTACACATTTGCACCTCAGCAAGTGCGTCAAGAACTTGGTTGGTGATCTCCTGGGAGGGAACACTTGAACTTCCCTCCGGGCTAGTGGAAGGGGGAGGATGCGCAATCCGCACAGCTTGGGTGGATTGAAGAAGATTTCCCAAGGTAAAGCAGATACTTCTCCCAAAATCGGAAAGAGACTGAACAAACAATAAACAGTAAACTACTGATTGCACATTCATTTGGTAAAGGATAACCACTGCAGCACCCAGTTCAAAGAACAAGGCGGAAGTGGCTGAGAATAATGGTTGGTCAATTATGTCATGGAAATGGCAGAAGAAGTTTAGACTGGCCTACCAGTCAGGATGCGTAAGCATTCAAAAAGCAAGCCAGAATGCCAGAGGCATTGCTGGCCAAATGACTTGATATGAAGCCGGGCATTAGGGAATGATGAATTGTTGGTGTAACACAGCAGTGAGTATGATCCCAACGACAAACCACAATGAGCCCACTCCTGACCCAGGGCCTTGCAGCAGGGGGTGGGACCACAGAGATAGTTTCAATAAGTTCTTCAGCAGAGGGGGTCATTTTAGCTGGGAAGGCAAGGATGCGGATTCTCTCTTGCAATTGGTGGACATAAGGCCGCAAGATTCCCATGTATTGTTGTCAAAAGTTCATGATAATGGGGTTGAATATCCAAAAATATTGGACTCGCTGAATTCAATTGATGACGGAGGGGGCCATAGTGACCATAAGTACTGGTAGAGCCCATCTGGTGTGCAGATCAATGGGCCACCAGGAAAACGCCATCAGGGATGCGGTCAGAAGGGGTAGTACAATAGAAAAATTGGTTGGTTTTTTGGCAAAATTCTATTGGAGGAAAAGGAAGAAAATTGACCAACAATTGTCTCAGTGCTATGCAACTGATTAAATAGTGGTCGATTGGGGTAGTGACAAGCCAGGATTAGGACCCTCAATTTTGACTTAACCAGCAATTTACTCAGGAATGGACAGGTTTGTTCCTTGGGAACCAACATCAAAAAATTTGGCGGGGGCCAAGTATCTGTTGGTTTGACCTCAAACGTCTTAACTGAGGCTCAGCTACATTTCCAATAGTTGGCATGACGGTGTTTGGCCCAATGAGCGATGGGAATCCCCCAAGGCCACCCCACATAGGGGCAGGTCCATTTGGTTATGAATGGGTTATGGACGCCTAACCCGCCCGCGCTCAGTCACTGGGTCATTCATTCATTCAGTGGCAGCACATTGGCTGCAATGCCCAAATTGTTAACAGGGGAATTTGAACCCTTGTCGATGGCATCTGATACTATAGCCTGGATGTCTAGGATGATCCCTGACAACTTTGGTAAGGAGATGATTTGTTTGATCGACATTTTAATCAAATTGGAACCATCAGCCATTCTGGCTGATACCTCAGTCTTCATGCCTTTCTGGCCATTTGAGATCTGAGCATTGGCCAGATTGCCACTCAAGTTAGAACTGACTGATTTCAATTCAACAATCTCAGTACAGATTTCAATAATTCCCCATAGCAGTTCTTCCAAGTTGAGTGTGGGTGCTGGGGGTGGGATCTGAAGTGGGAGAGCTGTTACCCACCGCTTATCTACTATGTGAGCGAGATCGCCCTGATTAATGAGAGGTACCAAAATTCCTTTTGGTGTCTTCTTACTTGGGAATGGGAAAATGGCCCAATCAATGGCCAGAGGACGTTCCCCAGGACTTACAATTTTATGATATTTTCCTGGTCAGATCTGGTGAGGATTGATCCAAACAAATGCTTAAGATCTTGACGGTTGGAGTTGCCAATGAAATAGAGGCATCTGATAGTGATCAACTATCAGGTGTATCAGTTGGGATTGGTCAGGTTTCATCACCAACTGATTGGGAATGTAAGTAGTAAGTTGCAAGGTGAGTGATGCTGCCTGCAACTAGAAAATTGATCAGTTGGTTCGTGATCTGCCTTAATGGGTAACAAGTCCCATTACCTAAGCAGGTCGCTAGCCAAATATGGTTGGTTCACTTGGATTGAGAGGAAAACGTTAGGGACACATTTTCTGACTCTTTCCATTTTAGGTCTCAAGGATGCCCAATGATGGAATCCTATCCAGGCTGTGGAATACCATAGCTGCTGATATGAGGATGGGTAATTCAATGGCAACATCTGCCATTTCATCAAAGAGGTGTCAACCAAGGGTTGAGCGCCAAATCCCCCACTATAAATTCCCTAGAATTCACCTATAAATATTTAAGTTTTTATCCAGTATATAGTTTTAAGTAGTAAACTTTATCAGCTTTCAATTGTTCTATTTTTTCTCATGGATATTATTGCTGTGTGCAAAAATCATGAGACTTCTTAAAGAAAAAAAAGTAAGGATATGAGTGGTGATCCAGAGAAGAAGTAGATACAAATCAGGGTTTGCTGCTGACTGTGCATTGAACTGGAGAAACTGTCACCAGTGAATTTAAGAGAAGATCGAATTTAGACAATAAAAGGGAAAGAATCCCTATTTTGAGACATCTCAAGTATTTTGAGCAGAAATACTGGCTGAGCGTTGGGCCGGGATTTAAAAATTCCATTCAATTATTGATAATATTTGTCTAACTATTATCAACAATTATATCAAACAACTATACAATGCAGATGAATTGCACAAGAACTAAACCTGTGCAAGTGATAAGTTTATAGGGGTTATTGGCTGATAATAACCAGACCCATGAATTTTTACACTTGGTTTATTGTAACTCTAGTTTCTAAATACCTAATTGATTATTCATCTCCATGCTAGTAGGTTATGACGTATGGTCTTTCCCAGGTGAATTTCAAATTTCCTCCATGCAGCGCTATGCAGTTGTTGTAGTATGATTAAATTGGAAATCTCAAAGCAGGTAAAGGTTGATGGGTTTTATTTTCTGACTGGTCTTCTCTTTTAACTGTTTTGGCCAGATTCATCATTGCTTCAGACGTGAGCTAAATAATTTTATGTGATAATCTTTTTAGCACTTTTCAGGCTCTTTGCTGTTATCAATGGTAACTTCAAATGCCAATAGGGTCAGGATGCCAGGTTCTCTTCTGTATAAAGCCTTAAATGGGGACATTTGAAAATGTGATGGTAGATTATCTGCTAAACAATTAGTGTTATAAAGAGGTATTGATCCCAGTGTAAGGGATCAGAAAGAGACTTCTTTCTAAATTTTGAAATTAAAGATCTTCGCTTGTTATACATTTTTCATTATTTGATGAGTTGTAGGGAGCTGAGAAGAGCTGCTGTGCCCTATTCTTGTTACTCAGAGCTTTACGGCTCTCATAGTAATTTTTCTTCTATTTCACATAGCAATACCTGAAAATAACCACGTCAAGTAGATATTTTAATATAGTAAGTTGGGTGTAGCATTGGCGGTTTGCGTTGGAAAGGCGATTGCTTTGACCCATTTTATGAAGTGACAAATTTATGCAAAGGATATATTGATTTACTCCTGTTGACTTAGTAAGTAGACCTACAACTCATGAACTGATGGCATGGAACCGCTCTTAGGGGGCATTATTTGATACTTGTAATTAGCCACATGTGGTAATTATCTCTGACAAGTCATTCAAGCATCCAGATCTTTGTCTACAAAGTCCATAAATCTCTTCTAAGTAGAAGCGATTAATGATCCATTTGTAGATTTTTCTTACTCCATGTCCTATAGATTGTGGGCTCCCATTCTAATTTGTGGATTATCTGAAGGTTGTAAATAATCTAAGCAGTTTGTTCCAATTTATATAATATTCCATAGAAAACTTTTGTGTTTTAAAAGCCATTTCCTTATATAAAGCAGTTCATATTTATCCTCTTGTGATTTCAGGATTCATGAGTAGGCCGTGTAACCATTAAGCTTTGCTGTTGTTCAAATGGGTCATGGGCAGTTGGGTTAGTTCATCCACATTCATGTGGCATGTCCCTGCTTAATGAACAATAGTTATGACATAGTGTATCTTGAGAGCCCATCAGGATAGCCATTCAGTAGGATGTTTCATTTTGTTTAGCCACTTTAAAGAAACATGGTCTGTAACTGCTGTGTAATCTATACCATAGAAGAAGGGTTGAGTGTTTCTTGCAAAGAACTGCTAGGCATTCTTTGTCTGTAAAAGTATAGTTTATCTCATCCTTTAAATCATCTCGCTATAGTAAAACTCTGAGTGGTCAATACCCTCATCATCCAATTGTAGAAAATGGTCTCTATTGCTAGATTATACATTCAAAAAGTTTAGATGGCTTCCCATATTCCAGATGTTGAAAATTTCCTTTGTCTAACAGATCTTTTATCATCTTAAACGCTATTTTCTGTTTTACTTCCCATATTAAAGGTGTATCACTAGTAATTAAGTAAACATGACGCCCAACTAGTTGATCAAAATTGGGGATAAACTGATAACGAAACCCCTCCTTTTTCTAAGAATACGTTTATTCAGGACCCTTTGTTTCAGCCATCTTGAAATTGATTCAATTTTATTGTTTAGCAGTTAAATTCTTTCCCGTGATATGGCATGTCCTAAAAATAGTTACTGTTGGAAGAAGGTACATATGATGAGTTTAAGCTTGATGTTTTATTCTTATAAATTGCTAGAAACTGACCTGAGATTATATAAATGATCTGTGAAGGTTTATGAATACCGTTATGTCATCTTAATAACAGTTACACATACCAGCTTAAGATCTTGCATGATATGATCCAAGGCTTTTATAGGAGGCAGGCGCGTTACATAATCCATGGGGGAGCCAGTTAGGCTAAAATAATCCTTCCAGTATATAAAAGCGTTCAAACTTGGTCTTCTGGTGATAAGTCCATCTGATAGTAACCGTTGGAAAGGTCCATTGCAGAGAAGAAATTTGAGCCAAAGAATTGGGCCAGAGAAGTGTTGATTAATGGAATGGGATAGTTTACCCTCTTTGTGAGATGTTAAAAAATAAGGAGTTGTCACTATTTTGTTATTGACTTTTTTTTCTTCTTTATGAGTAACAGTAGGGATGATCATGGACTCTTCAATTGAACAAATAATCTGGCATCAGTAGCTGTTTTAGCTCAACTTTATGTGTTGCTCCTCTTCCTTTGACTTCCTGTATGGCTTTATTTGTATCTAACTTTAATCTCCTACTTCAATGCTGTGTATCCAATCTTTCTTATGACCATAATTGACATCTGATGTGAAAAACTAATTGATAGATTTCAGGTAGTTAATGCAACTTCACAAGTTCTTTCTGAATTAGTCTATTGAATATTTTACTTAGGATATTGCACAGTTTATTTATCATTGGGTAAGCTAAACCTACTTTAGTACTAATAAAATGAACAATGTGAATTTCTTTAACCCATATTAATTATCCTTTTTCAATCTTCTGGTGCTTTGTGACTATAATTCTACGACTTGTTAGGTTCCCAATCAGTAACTCAATCTATCACTAATAAGCTGGGTGAAGAAACCTGGCACCACTTTTGATTCAGATTTCTAACTACGTTAATGATAATTATGTGTAATAAGAAGTTGGAGGTATCTTCAGGGTTATATTGGATAAAACCGCTCTTTGTCCTTGTTTACTTTTAATCATTGGTAGAATATTATGGTATCTCGTTTGCTGCATCAATAGAATTAATGAGTTATTGCATATCTCTTTTTTAGAACTAGATGGTCCCAACCTGAGGGGGGATTCATCGATGTCTTGCATATCTCTTTCAGAAGTAGTATAATGCAACTGAAAAGCAGAACAGTGTACTTGACTAAATAAAAGTATTTCTTACTGAACTCTGTATTATCCAACTAAGGGAACTTCATAATTTAGGGGAGATAGATAAACTTTCTTTAAGTTAATAACTTAGCATGTTTGATAGTAAAATTGCTTCCTTATGAGTATGTATTACTGGCTTTTGTTTAAGGCAATTGCAGGAGTTAACCAACTAATTTGCAATTTGAAGCACCAAGGAAGAGTAGAACCTATAGCTTTGGTATTTTTGGACCAGCAGTACTATCCTACTGGATGAGCTTGTGGTTGGGGCAAGGTTGACCATCATAATGATCCATAATTAGACATTGTTGATTGGCAGTCCCATATATAGAATAACCATTACTCAGACCTTCTGATTCACCACTTTTGTTTTAATAATTATATCTCCAAGATTTGGTGGTAGGGCTAAGATCTCTTTAAAACAAAAAGTTTGAATTGAGCTTTCTTGCAGTCAAAAGATGCTTCTTAATTTTCCATTAAACTTTGATCGCTTAAAGTAAGTCATATCAAAAGCAAGGTGCTGATCAACATCACTGGCCATATCAATAGCTAAAGGACACCCAATAATTTTTCTGAGGTAGGTATCATATGAGACTTGAACATTGTCAACGTTTTCTGCGTTCAAAAAATCCAGGATGGCAACCTTAGCAGGTGTATCTAAGATATAATAACAAGAATATCTTTAAACCCAACAAAGTCGTCACTAGAATATTTCTTAATGCATTTGAGGTAAGAGATTGGCAGTTTTTCAGTTTTAGGTACTGTAGGCTAGTCAACTTTAGAGGAACCTTAACTTTAGTTGACATCCCTGTTCTCTGCTCATGCAAAAGCAATGTTTTCTTATTGCACTCATCTTTGGATGTGGTTAATCTTCTTACAATAGATTTACTTAAGCTTCTCCAAATTCTTTGGTTTTTCTTACTCGCAGTTCATGCTCTGGGTTTGTGGGAGCCTTTTGGGTGGTTTCTGGATTGTATATATCACCCTCATTGAGAAGAGCTTCTATGATTTTTAGGACAGAGTTGAAGCTTCATTTGTTGAAGTAACATGCAAGGCCAATTCAGGATTATTATATAAACCAGCAACAAAGGCTGCCACGGCATTATTTAGTATGATCATTTTGGAGTTCTTTGGAGTTTATTCTTAAAGATTGAAGAAATCTGAGAATTTGGCTAGGGTTTCAGTTTGATGAAACATGATTCTCATGAAATTATATAGATTCAAACTTAGCCTTTGTTTGAAAACATGAGCTTTGATAAGCACTTATCTCACTTTTTCCCAAGTATTCAGGTTGTCCTTATGAGGGACCACAACCTGCTGTGCCGCAGAACTTAAACAAAACAAGATTTATTTTACCTTTTGACGATTTGTTGCACCTTACATTACAGACTTGTAGATGTAGAGGAGAGATGCAGGACTTCCTTTACAGTTGGTAACTTGTCCTTGAAGTTAGTTTTAGAGGTATCAGCTTTTAGTCGAGTAACAACGTGTAATCCAAAAGCGTCTTATTCCATTTTTTTTATATGTTTGCTCTTCTCAATTAATCAAAAAAGTCAGCGTAAATTGATCTTTTAATAGGTTAAGATGCTGTTCCATCTTTTGACAGTAAG
Source organism: Massospora cicadina (assembly GCA_022478985.1). Classification (NCBI taxonomy): domain Eukaryota; kingdom Fungi; phylum Entomophthoromycota; class Entomophthoromycetes; order Entomophthorales; family Entomophthoraceae; genus Massospora; species Massospora cicadina. The sequence goes on from JAKSZP010017303.1 coordinate 33,187, forward strand.
CCTTGGTATGACATCCATCATGTTAATTAGCCTTTCAAGAACAATTTTATCATTCTCCAGGCTCTTACCATAGACTTCAAAACCATTGATTTGTTGGGAAGCGGTAGAGCAGAAGAGTAGAAAAGTTTGTTCTAACTTTCTAGCGATTTAATATGCCAGTTTAGGTACTCCATCAATTCAGGGCATTCAGCTCTTTAAAAGAGTTTTCCATCTTGGGTTTTAGCTCTTCTTTAAAGGAGTTTCAGCGCTTCTCAGCCTCATTGAGATGACAATAAGTCTGGTTAAAGTCTTTTCATATAGCCGGTTTATTTATTAACACAAAATCAATTTGTTCAGTCATTTAAAAATTGAGTTAGTAGCCACATGGGTTACCAAATACTTCTTAACATGAGCTACTCTGGTAATAAACTTTTGTGACACCAATTGAGCTTCTAAAGTTTGTGGTCTTCTAGTTTGTCAACCCATTTTAAATAAATCTCTAGTTGAGTTTTAGAGCGCTAACTTTGTTCTACACATTTTGTCAAATAGTGGAAACTTGCGCGGCCATTATACCCTGGGTTTTGGTATCATGCTGCTGAAGTTCTGGGAAAAACTTTTAAATAGTATTTGATCTTCTCATTAGAGTCCACAGCATCCTTTATGAGGAGCTTCACATCTTTCTCCACATTTTAACACTCTGTAATTAATGATACCCATTTGGTCATAAAGTCATATGATATAAAGACAATTTACTTCAATTTGTCTGAGTATTCTCCCAATACTTTCATTGCTAAATTGAATACCTGCTCATAGGTCATTCTTAACGCGCCTTCTGCATTGATGTGATAATGAGGCTCATCATTATGGACCTCCAATAGTTGCACAATATGGTATATTGTAGGGTTTACAACCCCATAATATGTCCAGATAGATTTGCACTTGAGCTGTATATCTCTGGGAGAGCCCTAGGTTCATATAAATTTATAAAAATTTTGTACACGGCAGATGCCATCTTTTGGCTGTTTCTTTTTTATCTCTAAATCTTGATTTGATTTTCTGACCACTTCATGGAAATCCAGGTTAGATGTCGTGATTTTGGAATCCTTATTTAACTACTCTTGTACTCCTTCAGATGAGACTAATGGTGGATTTCACATTGATTTATCATCTTCGCCATTTTCGTTGTGCACCCAGTGGCTTACACTGTTAAATGTATTATCTTCAATGATGAAATCAATCAGATGCAGGTATTACTAAGCAATAGATGTGTCACCTATAGAGAGCACCATCCTGTAGGGCTTCTGTTTTTGAGAGGATTAATGTTACTATTCCTAAGGATCCCAACAGTCAATACTTACTTCAAAACTATGAAATTTTGTAAGTATTATTGCTTAGATTAGTTAGAAAGACTGTAGATAGAGGTCCATTTACGTGCTAATTAAATAAATTATGGTTGTCTTGTACAACTCTAGCTCTTGTATATCATAACTACATGGTAAAGTTTTTTCTTCTTTAGTGTAGGTAAGACTACGCTAAAGATCTGCACAATTGAATGAAAATATTTTGACAAATAAAGCGATTTTTAACTGGAATTAGGCGAATAATCTATAGTTGAGACGCTTCATTCAAGCTCCAACAAAAATCTTGTGATGAGGATTATTAACTATCATACAATACATTTGTGGGATGGATTTGAACTTTAGAAAAGGGTTGAGTGGGAAGTCAAGGGGTTAAAAACTGCAATCCATTTTAGAATAGAATATAATAATGGAGTTTGTATTGTTTTATGACTCTAAATTAAAAACTAGAAAACAAGTTAATGATTATTAACACTTCCCTCCTTGACTTGATTTACTTCAAAAACTTTGATGGGATGGTCGTCAGGCTCCTGATAGTTCCAGAGCCTTAGCATAAACGCAATTTGTTATCAGTCCATCAATCAAGCTTCAAATAGTGTATGCTTCAGCAGTGACCCAGTCAAGTACAGCGTAAGGTCCTTTCCAAAAGGTATTCAAATTATTCGTCCTACCAAATCCATAGGTATCACAGTGAGCATCTTGATTGCCAAGTTCTAAGCTCGCCACTGTGAACCTATGTAAATCATATCTCTCTTTCAGATTAATTTTTTAATCAGAGCTGATCCATAGGCCTCAGTCTAAATCTTAACTAGGGATTCCATCAATCAGTCAAAGTATATAGATGGATTTTGTCCTTATTATTAGTTATGGAGTGTAACAATGGCGGTAGCGCAGGTTATTTCCTTTATAAAAGCTGTAAAGGTGAATATCCCTTACTGTTGTGATAACTAAAATGTAAGCTTAAACAGTTGAGTCCACGTATAAGGGCATTGTGATGGAGAATTGTTGGCAAACTTCCAAAGAGCTTGTACTAAAGTACAATTGGCACGCTCCAATATTCTGTTGGTCCAGGGATGATAAGGGATGGTGAAAACGCTATAGATTCTCATTAGTTCATTTAATTTGAGAATGACTTAAGTGGTTAGATTAGTGGCATTGTCTGTTAGCATAAGATGTAGACAGCCTTGCCAGTATTACTTGTTCCATTTTTATACTTGCATTCAATTTTTGTCCAAAATCACTGAGGGGCTGCGTTTAACCCACATACTTAGATGATTGATTGCTACTATGATATATTTGAAGTTAAGAGCACTAGTTGGAAAAGGTTCAGAACATTGATAGACACTGTGTGCCAGGCCCAATTAGGCTTGAAAACCAAGTAAGTAGTAATTGGCCTATAGGGCTGGTGCTCTTGACATTTATGACATTTCATCAACACATATTGATGTTGTATCTTAAGGACTCTCAATTATACCTTGTTAAATTTGCTTAAAGGTCTTAAGAAAACCTCCATGGCCCACTGTGCAATGAGGTTGTAAGATATTTTCTTGGCAAGCTGAAGGTGGGGGTATAGTCTTTGGTCGTTTCACATGCTTTTATACAGCTGCCCGTTCCAGATTTCAGTGACTTTCATTAATTGATCCAATGTGCAAAAATAGTAGATTTTTCATTAGCATAATTCCTCACTTTCATTTTATAATTAGTTGTACTGAAAAGGGGCTTAGTGCTATGAAAGGAAGTTGTAAAAGTGATCAGCGTTCTTATAAGTGTGTCCTGAGTGTGATTATCTCATAGATCTAGGCATATAGTTTCAAAGTACTTTGTGCTACCTAACCTTTGGGTTCCTTTATATTATAACCATCACGAGGAATCATGGTCAGTGATAATTTTGAACCTATTCACATGTATGTAGACCTGAAATTTTTTACAAGCATATATGATGTCACAATTTCAATATGACTGGGTGATGAGCTAGTGTTCCATTGAATCGTTAACTAGATTCAAAGTGAGCTCTGAGGGTGAGTAGTAGGTTAGAGCAAAGTGAGGTTAATCAATCAAATAAATTAAGGTTCGTTTTTGAGGAAATTCTGTTGAAGCCTTGAGGGTCAAATGAATTCTACATTGATAGCAAATTGAGACTTACTAAGCAAAATGTGTTAAACCCGCTGAGGAAGATTGAGGGTTAAAGGTTGAGTGAGCGAGAGAAGGAGGGGGTTTGTTTTAGTAGAAGAAAGAGGAAGTGAGTAGAAAGAAGTAGAGAGTGTAAGCCAAGAAGGTCTGCCAGTTCGATCATATTAAAAATAAATAGGAGCAAAGCTGGGGCGATTGCCTCATATTTTTATATATAACTTTATTACATTTACTTGAGGGCCCAACGATCTCCATATCGTTTGGCCATTACTCAGTGGGCTAAACCCTGCGCAATTTGTTCAGCAGAAATAGGCCATATCCGCCAAAAAGTTAACAGTGGTGCTCACTACAGGGGACCCATTGATCAACTAATAACAACTTCATCAATTACACCTATGGCACAACCAGCTCGCTCTGATAGGGTACTACCCCCGGTGATTGAACTATCTCACTATGGGAAACTGAAGCTTGCTTTGGATACCTTACTTGAGGCGCAAAAAGTGCTTTTTCAGTAGATTAAGAATATTACTGAACAGCTCAACCATGCCTTTTCACCAACTGCTCCTGGTAAGTGACCATGCCAACCAACTTGCCAATCTCTTGAGCAGCACAACATAGCTTCTAGACTGTGTGGAGTATAAATTAGATAAGATTGTTAAGGAAAAAGAAGTCTGCAGTGACAGGCTGCCCTCATTTAACCGAGATGGTAACATACATGGGTTTTTCAAGAAGTTTGATTTTATCATAGAGGGGGTTTCTGATTGACAAAAGCCAAACTGTTGTTATCTGCGTTGGATGTTTCAAGTGCTAATCAAGTTATTTGTTATATTAAAAACAGTACTGTAGCTTACCAAGAGGTGAAGGATACTGTAATTCACCTGTTTGGGGGAAAAGCAAAAATGGCTCAGCGCAAAGCAGACTTTTTAACAATATCATTTCAAAAAATGAGTCTTTAACACAGTTTGTGAAGCGATTCACTAACAAGGCTCATGTGTTGTTGGGTGCAAATGTCTTATCTAATGAGGAGGTGGGCATAGCAATGATGGCGGCTATCAAGCCCTACCGCGAATTGCATAATGCTATGGTGTACACTCTGCAGGAGGATGCGGAGTTACTCAAAATCATCCATCATTTACGCCGGTTATCCACCACCTTTAGTGCTCCCAGTATGGAGCGGAAGGATATTGTATCTGCCACTGATATTTCATTAAATGAAGGATCCCACCAATACAGGGGCAATCGGTGGGTCACTCCTTGGCCACTCAACTCAGGGGTGGGTCCTTTATGTTCCTATTATGATCAAACCACTTATCCTTGGGCCCATAATAAACCATGGTGCAATAGTAGACCTAGACCTTCTGAAGTGATTCAGAGACGTGTGCCAGTCCCAAGCTTGTTTCTCGTGCAGCCAAACAGGTCATTATGCATTTAGTTTTCAGGCCAAACCAAGGGTCCACGCAGTATCTGTTGTCCCATATGGCCAGTGAAAAGGGCGAGCGGAGTAGAGATGGGAAGCTCTACTTTTGCTGATTCAAATGTAATTGTCCCTGATGTTCATCATTAATCACTTTGTGTCAACTCTGGGGAACACTCTGAGGATTTACTATAACAACAGATCCCTTAACACCTCTTGGACTCAAGCCAAGGTAGATACCCCAATAATGCAGACATGGGGTTCCACCAAGACGTGTATAAGCCAAATGCCTGGAAGATCCTTGAGCGGAATGGTACAATTGGCGGGAAACCCTCCGCATATGTCGCAGCTTTGGAGGGGGTGGAGGTGTTGATTCCTGTAGAAAAGATTGCCCAAGAGTATTCTCGTGTTGGGGCTGGTATGTACACTCTTCTTGATAATCAAACACCCTTGAATGTTTATGTATCGAACACCATGGGTTCTTCTTATTTGGAATGCACCTACTGTGACATATTCGTACAGAATACAAAAATTTGGGCGATCATTGATACAGGCGCACCTGTCATATAATATCCACCAAGCTTGTGGCTAAGCTTCCGCTGAATCCAGATGTGGACCACTGGTTAGTGTATGGAACTGCGGGGGCACAGAGTACTGTGTCAGAAGGTGTATCTAGCTCATTGCCTTTGAGGTTCAGGTCAGCCAGCGCATCCGCTCCAGCTGTGGTGTTGCCTAATGCCCACTATGACATGTTGATTGGGGATGCATTTATGTGGAACTTTGGGGCTGTGGTTAATATGGCAGATGAAACCATCATTATCCTGGGACAACAGATCCCTATCTATTTTACTTCCAGCGGAGTCACAGATGACCCAATCCGCTCTGGTCAAATTAATCTTGCCTATAGTGATGGTGTGATTCCTGTAAGATATTGACAGATGAATCAAAAACCCAAACACTTCCAAACCAGATTTATGAGTACAAAGGGATTCCGCTATGAGCTGCGAATGCTTGGACTATCCCTTCTGGGCATCAGGTCATAATTGGGACAGAGCTTAAAATTGATATACTGGGAGGTCTGTATGGAGAGGTTATGGGGCCTTATCAACAATTGCAGCTCGAACCTCATGTGGCTCCTGGGTTACTGTTACTAGAGCATGGGGAAGTGAAGGTGTTGGTAGCGAATCTGCAAAAGGAGGTGATGAAGGTTCAGCGGCAACAAGTGGTGGCTTACCTGCACCTGGTCCCTATTGATGAGGTACACCAGGTACATGACTTTGGTTCCTGGGAAGATCTTGGCTTGCCTCAAAAACCATCTTCAGTGTAATGACGGTGATTCCATGGGAGGCGCTAACTGGGCTATTGGAGAATCAGAAGGACAGAGTGATGGATCTGTTTGAAAAATATCACAGCATTTTTGCAACTGATGACCGCGACTTGGGTTGCACTCATGGGGTTGTGCATCGGGTGGACATGGGAGACCACCCCCCTATCAGGTCATGACTTATCCGATTCTTGAAGGCAGCAGAAGAAGTTGTATCCACAGAAATAGATACATTGGTGGAACAGGGAATGTTGGAGCCGTCAAAGAGTCCCTGGGCATCTCCCGTGCTCATTGTCAAAAGGAAAGATGGCTCCAATTGGGTAGTAATCAATTATTGGAAGCTTAATAGCATTAGGAAAAAAGATTCATACCCGCTTCCATGAATCACTGACACCTTAGATCGGTTAGGTGGGGCCAAGTATTTCTCTGCCATGAACTTGATATCAGGATACTGGAAGATCAAGTTTCCAGCGGCAGAACAAGAAAAGTGCGCTATAATTGCCTCAAAGGGATTGTTCCAGCCTACACGTATGCCACAGGGTTAGTACAATGCCCCAGATACATTCCAGCGGCTATGTACACTATTTTGGGTGACCTAAAGCTGCCTTGCGTTCTTTTCTACCTTGACAATATCAACATATTTTCGCATACATTCATGGAGCATCTTGGACACTGGGAGCAAGTATTCCGCCGCCTAGATGAAGCTAATATCAGGATTTAGCCCCAGAAGTGCCGCTTTTTTAAGTAACAATTGGAATACCTCAGCTTTGTGGTAGACTCCAATGGGCTTAGTCCTCAGCTGGACAAGGTGGAAGCCATCCACCAGATGACTTGGCCAAGTAATAAGCGGGATATCCAGGTGTTCTTAGGGGATGGTCGGTTACTACCAGCGGTTCATTCCCAACTTCAGCTGTATTGGGGCTCCACTCTTTGAGCTGCTTAAGAAAAATGCTGCCTTCATCTGTATGGATTGATGTCAAACCGCTTTTGATATTTTAAACTGCAATGGCTAGCGCTCCTGTTTTACAATACCCCATTTTTGCTAAAGAGTCTATTATGCAAACGGATGCTTTTCTTTCTGCTGTAGGGGCTGTGTTATCCCAAAAAGATGATGACGGTGTGGAGCACCCCATTGCATATTGCAGCTGCAGTTTAACTGGCCCTGAACGTAATTACACTGTGACTGAGCGGGAGTGTTTAGTGGTAATCTATGCATATAAACAATTCTGGGTCTACCTCCACAGGGTGAAATTAAAGTGGTAACGGATCATGCCTCCTTGCACTGGCTACAGAATCTGTGGGAACCTGAAGGGCAGCTCGCACGATGGGCTTTGAAGCTCCAAGCAAATGATTTTAAGATCATGCGTTGGCCAGGGGTGAAGTATCATAATGCTGACTGTCTTTCCCAATTACCCATAGTCGCCATTACATCAGATGTGGCAGACATAATGTACGAAAAAATGATTGTGGGCAAATATTATGATGAGCCGCTGCCCGTGATCAAAGTGTTAGATGGGCTTAGACAGGATACATCCTTGCGCAATGAGGAATTATATAAGCGGATGGGGGAATTGACGCTGAGTTTCCCAAAACCCTGCCAGGCCTCTGATCATTATGGATGCCCATAGGGCGGTAGGTCATGGAGGGTTGAAGAAGATGCTGGAGTTCTTGCGACCCCATTACTATTGGGAGAGTATGCACTATGGTGTGCTTGAGACGATTGGTTGTTGCCATCAGTGCCAAGTGGAGAAATCATTCCACCAATAAACCACCTATCAGTTAGTTAAGCCTTGGTTTGCATGGCATACAGTTTCATTAGATGTGGTGGGGCCTCTGCCAACTGGCGCAAACTGCTTCAAATATATAATAGTTGCCATTGACCATTTGACAATATGTGTGGAAGCAAGGGCTATCAAGGATCTGGGGCTGCCACTACCGCTAAGTTCATCCTGAAGTATGTTATACAGCGCCATGGTTGTCCACAATTTATTTTAATGGACAACGGAACCAATTTCACATCTCATATATTGGCCAAGTTGAACGAGCTCATGGCAAGCCGCGGGGTTTTGACTACCCCCTACCACCCTGAATTTGATGGTATGGTGGAACGGGTCAATGGGACCTTGGTAAATATTCTACGCAAGCTCATAAATGAGCGGCCATCAGACTGGAGCACCCTTTTATCCACCGCTGTCTTTACATACAATATCAGCTACCACTCAGCAACTAGTAAGAGTCCGATTCAATTGCTCTATGGATGACGTCCAGCACTGCCTGCATTTCTTTACTCCTGTGTGGAGGATACTGGCGGAGTCAAACCCCACTACTATTTTTCAACTTTAACAAATGTGTTGATTAAACTCTAAACCAAGGCATATTCCACTAGTCTTGCCAAGAAGATTTGGGATCATGCAGCTGATCAATGTATATGCAGCAGTCTTCCACAGTTTGGGGTAGGGGAATTGGTCCTGTTTCATTACCAACATGGGTTTGGAAGAAGGAACAAGATCGCCAGCATATGGAGCAGACCATTTGAGATTATCTAGAAGACTGGGGCTGATGCATACACCATTAAGGCAACTGCAGGTGGTCAAATAATCAACTGAATACATGCAAAATTTTTGGCCCTACAAGCAATAGGCGCTAATCATCCAATCAAGGGGGTAATGTCAAGACTTCAATATGACTGGGCGATAAGCTAGTGTTCCTTTGAATCATTAACTAGATTCTAAGCGAGCTCCAAGGGTGAGTAGTAGGATAGAGCAAAGCAAGGTGAATCAATCTCTCAATTAAGGTTCAGTAATTGAGGAAATTCCATTGAAGCCTCAAGGGTCAAACGAATTCTACATTGATAGCAAATTGAGACTTACTAAGTGAAATGTGTCAAACCCATTGAGGAAGACTGAGGGTTAAAGGTTGAGCGAGAGAGAGAAGGAGGGGGTTTGTTTTAGTAGAAGAAAGAGGAAGTGAGTAGGAAGAAGTAGAGAGTGTAAGCTGAGAAGGTCTGCTGGTTTGATCATATTAAAAAATAAATAGGAGCAAGGCTGGGGCGATTGCCTCATATTTTTATATATAACTTTATTACATTTACTTGAGGTTCCAACGACCTCCATATCGTTTGGCCATTGCTCAGTGGGCTAAACCCTGCGCAAATTGTTTAGTGGAAATAAGCCATATCCGCCAAAAAGTTAACATATGACATCTAAGAATTCTCACTCAGTTACTGTATCATTGTGTTCATGCTTGTTCAAGACATGACAGCAGAAGGCTACTGGATGCTTCTCCACATCATCCCCTATTTGAAAAGAGTAGAGCCCCTATAGCCATGAGAGACATGTCATATTCTATTATAAAAGGTTGATCAAAGTTAGTTTATCTCAGAATGGGGGTATTGAAAAACTGGTCAACTGGATTAAAATGAAAACTTTAGTCAAAATTATAAAACTACAATCATTCCTAAATTACTTAAACTGTGTGCTTAAGTATTTATATTTGTACTTAATATGTGCTAGTGAGTACTACACCAGTTTCTAACAATTATAGAAACGGTGGAGATGCGCTGTCATAAATCTAATTTAATTTTCACGGTGAAAAGCCTGAGGCTATGAGGCATTGTAAATTTTATTTAGTATTTACAATGCAAATGCTGAGGAAGTGTGGCATCATAGAATATAGTTCATTATAAATACATAATATAGGAGCCAATGCGCTGATGAATTTCAATTACTTAAATTCAATGACATTATTGTGGGCTCTATAACAGGGTTAAATCATAAATAAATATTAGTTCAGTTAATAGAACTAATTGAATTGATTAATATCTTATTATTGGACCAAAATTACAGCTCTGGAGCGTCTGAGTATTATGATTGAGTGGCGGTGATCATCTTAATTGATAATGCACCTTGAAATGAGTGTTTATCATTTATTAATGAATTATTTATGACGATGTCATAATAGATTCAAGCTTAGAAAAGGAGTAGCGGAGCTGAGTAGTAGCAGGATGCATTCTATGAAGTAGGAACTACAAAGTCCTGCCCATGAGCCCGGTAAGTGGAGGTTCAAGGAGGGGTGAAAATGGGTGAAGATGAAGAATGGCATCAGAAGTAGCTTTATAGGTTACCATTGAGATCTTGGAAAGGAAAGGCAGGCTAATTAGGTTGGAGCACATTCTTGTTTACTTTCATTTAAAACTCAAGTTACCTGATTTAAATCTTTTTATTGTGGTCTAAGCTATTACTATATTAAACATAAGGATCATATAGCAGCTGCTTATGTCATAGAGACAAGAATATTTTACATGTAATCAAAGGCACAGAGTAAAGTTACTGAAAGTACTATATGTTGGGTTTATATTCTTCATATAATAAGCAAAGTAACTCCATCTTAACCCTCAGATAGATGAACCAGACTCTTGTAGTAGATGAGATTTCAACAGGGGGCTTCAATCAAATCTTATGCAGCTGGTTGGAGGATTCCTTTCATTTTTGTGACCACTGGAAGGAGATCCCATCTCAAATAAAATGTAATAAAGGCACAGAAAGATGTGCATATCTCAGTATATATTGTTGTAGTATCATACCATTCCTAGAAATACTTAAAACATCTCTCTTACTTTCAGTTTCTATCAAGTGGTTAATGGCATCACTTTTTGAGTTTTGGCTATATTCCTAGAGTGTCGTTGATTTCCCCAGAAAATTCCATATGGGACTTGAAAACTTATGCTTACTATGCTTGATTTTTAACTGAGCTCATTTTAATCTTCAAACAGATCTCTTCCAGATTCTTAAGTTAAGCGAATGTTTTTAAGAACACATCTATATTGTTGAGGTAGACCAAGATGTAACTCATCTTTAATTCTCCCATGATAGTTCTCATTGCACGCTGGAAAGGTTTCAGCCACGTTGCACAGTCCCTGGTACATTGAGTTGGTTGAAACAATCCTTAAGAGTTAATAAATGAGCAGCTTTCCTGGTCTCCAGGAGGCAGGGTGATCTGCCAGTATCCGCTGATGAGGTCTAGAGCGGTAAGTTATTTAGCTCATCTTAATTGGTCCAAGACGTCTTCAATTTATAATAAAAGTATAAAACCTTTCTAATATTAATTAAATGTTGATAATTAATAACAACACTTTATTACCATCTTTTTTCTTAACTATGAGTATCAGGCTGGCCCATGGGCTTCACAAAAGGAGAACCATTCCTTGCCGTATAATCTTTTCCAGTTTCTGCTGAATCTCATTATAAGTAATTATTATTTATTAAATCAATTATCAATCCACTTTTAATAATATAGTTGGAATTCCTCCCTGATGGAACATTAGTAATTCAGTGGTAACAAATTCTGACAAATTAATTAACATCCCATAAGTAATATTTATTTGGGGCAAGCTTACCAGGGGATGGAACATCCTATAAGTAATTTTAAATTTAATTTGAGGTATGCTGACCAGTGGACAGACAGTACCAAAAATCAAAACAAAACAAAAGAACCCAATTGAATGAATGAATGGGAAGACAAAACAAAAACTTCCAACCAGGCATGGGCAGAAGCCGCTGACCCACCATGGCAGAGGGTGAGGGGGGTTAGGCGGGTTTTCTGTAGACTTATCCGCCATGAAAAGGTCATTTTGATTGAAGAGACGGACTAAAGCGGATAGTCAGGGTGTTGGGGCATCAGCGTAATGCGAGTAGATGGTGGTGTAGTAAGAGTTCTCCTCTTCATTGAGATCATCACGGTAGACTGCTTCAACAAACTCCACTAAGTGATGCTCAGCTTGAATTCAGGCGTCAGGGAGCTGTGCAAAATTGGAGATACTTTGATGGGTGATCTCAGCAGATGGGTTAAATACTTCTAGTTTTGTGACATGCGTGACAGCAGCTTCAGTTTCATCAAACAATTTTGAGATATCACTACAGGCTGATTCAGGGAAATCAGGGGGAAATTAGAGTGTGGGCAGCCCAAGTTGGTATTGAGCCACTGATTGAGCCACTGCTTTGTGTAGGTTTTGGCAAGGGGGAGGCTACCACTGCAAAGGTGACTCATGTTCACTTTGGTAGGGTGCGGCATTGAGTTTAGGAAGGAAACGTTTGAGGGATGGGGTATCATCAAAATCAGAAATGTAAAATTCAGCCCGGCTATAATCAAATTGGCAGAGAGGTTAAACAGAGTCCTCACTCATGATAACGTTACCTGATTCATCAATCTCAGCCAATAGGTCTCATGGATTTTGGTTTACAAGAATAGTGGATGAATTTGGTGGGTAGGAGTCAAATGGGCTGCTTGGGTACAAAGGGTGGTCCAATCCTGAATCTGTTTGGCTGGGGTAGAGGTGGGTGGGCTAATGTGAGTAGTTGATTTGGTGTGGGCTGATTTCCCACTCAGGCCCATTAAATGGGATTTTTGAGTGGAATAGGGCAGCAAACTGCCCCATTAAGAATCCTCTGAATAGGGCTCTGAAGCTGCATCAGTGGAAGTGGCATGGGGCAGGATTTTTTGAATGGCTGAGCCCAAAGCAAGGGGACAAAATTGGTTAGCATTATCAACATGAGCCCAAAAGAAATGCTTAGGCGCTGCTGCAATACAAGCTTGGGGGAATCTGGTGGGCTATGGCAGGGTGTTGTGGGATGTGGTGGCAGTTGTGTGAGGGGCATCAAGGCGCTCCATACCAGAGGGAACAGCAAAGATGAGGTTGGATTGAGTGCCATAAGCCATAAGCCCCGCCATCAGCTGATCATACAAAAGTTGGGGGAAGATGGGAAGGGAGGGATGCAAATGACACCACCAGTGTGGTGTCAGATGGGAGGCAAGTATGGGTAATAGGGATAGGAGTTGTTTTGTAAATAAGTGGAGTTGAAGCTGCTGCTGAAGCGTCCTCCTCCATCTGGAAGCCTATGTTAAAATGGCCCTTAAAGTGCAGAAATCAATAAACCCCACCAGTGTAAAGGCAGTAAACAAGTGTTATAAAATTTGCAGTATTCAAGAGATACGCTGAAGGATTTTTGCACAGAGCTCAACCCACTGAGCAATTAATATTAACGATGTGATGATTGTTGTCCTTGAAACAACAGAATAAACGTAAATAAATATGGAGCACTCGCTCCCACAACCCTCTTTTATTTAATATAATCAATACAGCAGATCCTTGCTGTTCCACTTACTCTAAACTAATAACATCATTTTCTCAATCATTTCATCTCATCTATATCGTAGTGACTTCAGATGATACTGCTTTCATGGCTTATCAATTTAATTCGCCATATCTCATTGGTTCTGGCAACTCTTCATTTGTTAATTTCATGATCGCCTAATCTTGAGGCGATTTCCCAACAGTCCAATATTGCCTCATCTCAAGGCGCTCAAATAATCATTACTCATTAAACTCAGCGGATCCTATCCATTTTGTCATAATGACTTAGGGCTTATCATCCAGTCATATCAGAATCATGACAACAAGCTTGACAATTGCTTTGTTGGCATATGGGAATAGCTGCCCATAGTTGTCATGGAGGCAAAAGTGAATGTTGGACTGAGGAAGGGTGAGAGGGTAGGGGCGTGATGGGTGGACGCGCGCTAGGTGGAGCGCTAAGCCCCATTGGGGGACAAATCATCCAGAGGAGTTTAGCAGGCTATTCAAGCCTGTTCACATGCATTTCCCTGCAGGTCAGAAATGCTAGGGGGTGGAGCACTGCTGCACCACACTGGGGCGGCAGGTGACAGATCTGTTGACATCAAGCGGGAAGCAGATGTGGCCAGTTGGTGGTGGATAAAATTAACTTTTTTACTCTTATTATAATTCACTTGAAAGTGAGATTGAGTGGAAAGAAAAGTTAATATTCCATAAGCAATAAAAACCAATAATTGATACCATATAAAAAATAACTCCCACATCTGATATATGGTTTACTGATAGTAAATTACCCCATTGGTTAGAGAAGATAATATTATAATTGATCAATCTTAATGATGTGGGCATTAATAAAAACTAACACATCCCCCCACTTGACCAGATTACCCAACAAAGGTAGATTTCATTGCAGACGCCACTTCATTCCAGAACCTAAATCAGTCAGCATGGTTTAAATTCAATTTTCAAGAGCAAATCTTATTTTTCCTTACTCAATGCATCTCTTTGTGACCATTCTCCTCAGCATGTTTCCTCATCGTCTTGTTCTCACTGCCACTACTACAAGTGCAGTTCCATGGCTCCACGCCACATCAGGTTTACTTCAGTTGATCTTTCCAATAATATGTTCTGAAAAACTTATAATACCCCAGACCAACTTTTATGACTCCACATTGTATAAGGATCTTCTTGGTCATTCTTGCCAATGAATTCCTTAACTCTGTACTCTCCCAAATTGGGATCACTTTTTTCAATAAGAGCGGATCTTCTAACTCTCCTTGTGCCTCTTTATGGAAGACTAAGTTCAACACAATATGGTCCTACCAAGCATTCATGCTTCTTCTTCACTACTGTCTTTGTAATTAATCCATTTCTCCCCATAAATACCATAGAAGGTGAAAACACCGCCTAATACTCTTGATTGCAGCAAAAAAAATAAATTCTGATATTTTAAACAATTTTTTGATTTTTTCTTTTTTTCTATAGATAATCTCTTTATAAAAATATTTTCTTTTAGATATTTTTTCTCTTTTATATTTTCTCTATGTCTTTATCTTATATTGTTTTTTATATTTTTTAGATCCAATACTTTAAGTACTTACTATGGAACCAACTCATTATATATGCCCACTGGTTTTTGCTTTAGCTTATAGGCATCTGTCGCCATCTTAGTATTTTTTTCAGATTAACCAGACATAAAGCGTCCAACTTGTTTCTTACTCCAAATCCATAGGTATTGCAAAAGATACCCTATTTCTCACATGGTACTCTTTGAGTGATAGTCAATTTTATCAGCCTGCTTCTTTGCTCTTTTTCTTCTCTTTAAAGTCAAGTCAAATTCCTGTGATTGCAATTTGATCATAATATTCGCCATTTAGGTTAAATATTGCTCTGAGCTCATCCCTAAAGCTGGTTTCACTGCTGAATACAAAATTTGGCAGATTTGAGGCTCTTCATCCATATAAAATTTCAAACAGCGTTTTCCCTGTCACCATATGATATCTGATAATGTATGTAAAGTAACTGAACTCAGATAAAATACCTAAATGGAGGTTTTCACATATATTAACTTCCTAAGAATTGCGGCCTGAGTTACATTAAATCTCTCTACCATTCATTCATTTCTGGATGGTAGGGAATGGAAATCACTCCTATCATTCCCATTAATCTTTCAAATCTTGGGATCACATAGGATATAGCGTTGGTTATGCTATCACTGAGTATTACATGTGAGCATCCATGCTTGTACACCATTTAATCCAGTATGAAGCTCGTGGTGCTTGTTGCATCTACTCTGCTCAAGGCCATCGTCTTAATCCATCTTTTCAGATGATTATTACATCTATAATATACATTAATCCTCAAAACTACCACACAAGGGTCCCATCACGTCTATTGAAACCATGTGCTAAGCAAACCTAGGGCGTACTAGATGGTATGTCATCACATTCTAATGGGGCTTGAGGAGTTGACATTTCATTCAACGGGTTAGATAATCTGCAACGTTGTAATTAATTGATTCCCAATAATACTGGCGTAGCTAATCCATTGTTTTTCTTAGGCCATCATTCCCTATGACTTTTACATGGATTTAATAAGCTCTGAGCGTTCTGACAGTTTTTAGGCCTAAGTACCATTTTCTGTCAATTGATTTATAAGGCTGTCAGTTATTTGTATCAGTATCTTTTATCACTTTTTTCAGCGCGCTTTGAATCTCCTTAAAGTGATACCCAATATTCCCTTCAATCATCTATTGAGATAGTTAATCTGCTTGCTGGTACATGACTTGAACATAAGGTAATCTTGATAATCCATCAGCATTCTTATGGTATGCTCCTTATCAGTATATAATCTCAAAATCGTAGAATTGCAGCTTCAGAGCCCATCAATTTAATCTCCCCTTAGGTCCCTTCAAATTGTGTAACCAACTGAGAGAGGCGTGGTTGGTAACTACCTTAAGTAACGTCCCATTAATATAAACACAAAACTGCTTACAGGCATAGATGACTGTAAGGCACTCATAATTGGTGACTGTATAATTTCTTTCAGCCTTTTATCATGTGTTGCTGATGTAAGCCACAGATTCTCTACTCCACGTTCATCCACTTGGCTTTGTACAGCCTTATCACCATAAGTGATGCATCTGACCTAAAATGAATGGTCCTAAAATTCAGATACTTAAGGGTAGGACTCATTGTCAGATATTATATAATATATTGAAGGCATTCTGGGTCTCTTCATTCCAAACGAATCCTTTCTTTGGATCCTTCAGGAGGTGAAACGATGGATCAGCCTTCTTTGCAAAATACTTAATGAATCAGTGATAATAGCTGACCATTCCTAAAAACCTGGACATTGTGAAACCTCCTGGGAATTAACATCCATTATGTGGCATCCACCTTCTGTTCCTGGGGTTTTAATCCATCCATGTCAATAACAAATACTAGGTATTCCAACTATACTCTGAAAAATGGCTTTTTCATGGCTTGATATTATGTTTTTCTAAAGCCTGCCTCTTGAGTACTTCTAAATGGTGTAGATGGTCTATAAATGTCCGACGGAACAAGTTGATATTGTCTAAATAGAACAAGTTTCAGGATAACATGATGTCTGACAAAATTGTATACATCGCCCACTGGAAAGTCGCAGGTGCATTGCATAAGCCTTGAGGCATCCTTATAGTATGACACAAACCCTTTACCATTATTATGGACCACTTTTCTTGGTCTTCTGGCGACATATCAATTTGCAAGTACCAAGATCAAGTCCATTACTGATAAGAGCTTATTACTCCCTATTCAATCTAAAACATTGTTGATACTTGGTAATGAATATGAATCCTTCTTCATAATTTTGTTTAACCAATGATAATCAATCATGACTCTATTTGACCCAACTTTCTTTTTGACTATTAGAATTGGACTTGCCCATGGACTGGACAATCGCACAATCATTACATGCTTTGGAAAATTTTCAATTTACTCAGCATTCACTGCCTCAGCTACTCAAGACTTCTAAATGGGTCTCATACTGATCAGTCCAGCTTCTACAGTCTCAAAGCAATGTAACATGTTCTTTGCACACCCCAAATTGTGTTCTTCCTGTGTGAAGAAAATTTGTACTTTCCAAATAAGGCTAAAACTTCATCTTTTTGTCCTATCATTAAACCCACTAATTGGTCTCTTTTAACTAGCGTATAAATATTACTGGCAGATTCTCTGGGTAACCCTAATCTATCTAATTCTCCAAATTTGTGTAAAGAACAAATGTTTGACACTGAATTCAGTTGTGCATATGTGAATACTTGATGATGCTTGACATCCATTGTAGTATTTCCTTGATTACTAATAGGATACAAATCTCCTTGTGTCCAGGGATTAAAATTCCTGGTGCTACCCAGAGTTCAAACCTTGATCTTTTTCTAAGAAGCTTCAATCTCCAAATATAAGCTGTTCTGGGATTTTCAATGTTAGTTTAGTTTTAATGACTTTCTGCATTCCTGACAGAGAAGTTGCATCCTCCTTGACTCAGATTGGAATTTCATAATTTTTGTTTACATGCATTGGTAAGTTTTGGACCTTCTTGCCAACTAATTTGTATCTAACAGGTATGATTTGTTTTTGTATAACAATTCTATAAAGTTGTTTCTTTTACTGAGGGGCGCTTTTTCCTTCCCGTTGTATATTAATGGCAACTTCTGGCCCAGAATCAACAGATTATCCTCTTTTAAAATCACACTTGACCCCATATGTATGCATGAAGATAGTGCCAAAATAATAATGTCATAATTCTGGTTAACTAAAAAAACTTCCAGTTCCAAAACAGCTAAGGATTAAACTGTAGGGGCAAAGCACTATATGCCCCTCAAGAAGTAGTTGAGTCAAGGTCAGCTGTCCCATACAGCTTTTGATGTTCCAAATCCATCTTGGCTATTAATTGCTTGACCAATTTATAAGAGACTATATATATTGGCGCCCCACTGTCAATAATTGCTATGATGGGTACTCATATACTAAAATATTAATATACATATAATTAGAAAAGTAAGAAATACTATGATTTACTGTATGTATAACGGATTTGTAAGCTGAATCAAGAGTGTGCATAAATTTTTCAAATATATTGGGGGACAATTCTCTAATAATACTGATCAGAATCGATATTAACCTCTTCTAACTTAGCATTCAATAATTCAGCTTCATTTTCAGCTGTTTGGAGCTTATCTACAATTTTCTAGGCATATGGGTAGCTACTTCTTTCACAATTTTAGAAGCAATTCCCTTATATTTCAGTCTGGTTACCACATTCACATCTTGGTATACCACTTGATGTAAGGATTTAACATGGGCTCATCCACAAATAATTCCAATTTGTCCAAATCAAAGGATTTGTCAGGAGGAACTTGGTTGCATGCTGTTCTAAACTGTTCCATATTTAGACCGCCTGATTTTTTCCCTGCACCTCATGATTCTCCTTCTTCCCCTTTGATTTCACCAAGTTAACTTAATCTTTAGGTCATCTTTGTCCACATTTATTTTTAAAATGTTCTGGCTGTCCACATTTGTTACAGACAATCGTTATTTATTGGCTGTTCTGGATCCATCAAATGATATATTCTGATTTCCTTGTTTTCATACTCTCTGGGCTTATCTAAAAATTGGATCAAACTCTTACTGTTAGTCACTTGACTATTTGGTTTATTTATTTAATAGAGCGCGTCAAAAGTTGCTTCTAACACTCTCAAATATTCTACCATTTTTGAGATGGTATTCTTTCTGGTGAGAGCCAAAGCCATTGCACAGTGGAGATCTCTATAAGGTCATAACGCTTTCTTCATGGCATTTATATCATCAAAATCTCTCTTTGCACTGGCACCATTAAGAATATGAGCTTCTTGATAGAAAATTGGCAAACGCACCCAATGCTTCATACTTTTTAAAATTGAATGCCCATAAATTCTTTTTAAACAGCCATAAGCTCTGGACTCCCTAAATTCTTTCATAATGGCCTCTTTTGCCTCTTTGTAACTCCAGTTTTTCCCACAAAGAGATGATAGAACTAGATTCTGACATTTTGGTTTCAAGAAAATTAATGACAGTAACAGCTTTCTGATGATTGCTATAACCATACATAGTCATCTTAAATAATTGAAAGAAGGCAGTCAATTTAAGCTTGATGGAAAATATGTAGTTTTGGTGTGCTTTTCAAAAATCAACAATAATTGGGGCTTTATTCTGTATTTGTAAATGTAATGACGATGGAGTAGCTTTAGGGGTCATTTTAAGAAGGGTTGCAACAGTTTGTGACATTTCCTTATTAGGTTAACTTATACTCTTGGAGTCACTTTCAATTTCCATAGCTGCCAATTCTTCTTCAAACAATACTGCTTCAAGATATTCCTCCCAAGTACAGTTACACTTAAAGTCTACCAGATCAACTAATCATTTGAGGACTTTCTCCTTCCAGCTCTTGCCTTTCTGGTCATTTTCTCAGAGTTTATGATTCTTTCCATCTCACTTGATAAAGTTATTCTCAATGTCTATGATTCCTTTCAAAGCGAGGATTCTCTCTTCTGTACATCAAATACATGGTCATATAATTCATGGTTTTCTTTTTCATACTTAAACATCTCATAATACAACTTGATTAATTTGAACTTTAATGAATCCAACCCAGATTGAATTGTAAATTCCATAGCATTTTTTGTTGATTATTTACGCTTTGTGTGAATTTTATCAATTTTCTACATTCATATCTTCCTCAAGTTTTTGAATTGTCTCTCATTATCATTGACAGTACTCTCAATTTCAGGTCTCCCATTAGCCAGATTAAGGATAATGGCGTGAGTCTTTGTACTAGCTGCTACCAAAGGTTTGGTGGCAGCTTGATCTTGGATTAATTTGGCAATATTATCTCCACCACTTGACATTGTTTGACAACTTCATGCTTTCATCAATGATCAAATCCAAATTGAATGATAATTTTTCAGCAATACTTCAAAGTTTCATATATAACTTAGCCACTAGATTCTTAATTTGGGTGTTCAGATGTTGAACACATTGAGATGTTAAATCCAAACCTACGCATTTTGCTGAAAGCTAGCGTCCTATTTGCCACATAAAATTTTTCTGTTGGCGCTACTAATCTGCATATACCTGATCAGATTGGCGATTACTGCCTGCTATCTGGCCTGAATCATTTTCACATTCCTAGTTGTAGGCTTTATATAATTAATGACATAGTTTCTATTATTAACAATGATTTATAAATATCACATGAGATCCAATGTATTCATATGTAAAAAATGCACAAAGTGGCATCTTCACTCCTCATGATTGGTTGTATGGTGGAAGATCCTGAAGCTCCAATTCAAATTATTAGTAGGCAAAATTTGGAATTAACAAGATTTTTCTCAATTTTGGACAAATTATTTCATATGTGCCCCAAGAGCAGCTCATAGATAGTAAGTTCCATCTCATTTACTTTATTACTAGATAGTTGAATATATAGAATCCACCAACATACCAGCCTCTAAGTGGATATTGTTACCCTTGTTGGTGGCTTGAGATCCCTCCTCCTGATTAATCCTATGCTCTGTATTACTGTAGTAATTTTGGTGTTCTGGTTTTTTTGGAAAAACTTGAAACCCCCTGTAGTGAGCACCAAATGTAAAAACTGCGGGGTTTCTACTGGTGCAAAAATCCGTTTGACTGGTGATTATTTTTATAATAAATATACTGGTAAATGTATGACAACAACTAGCTCAGGCAAATGTTTAAATTTGAGTAACTTCAGCCTTACTCTGGAAAATACTGATAAATAATTGATTTCAGCCTCACTATGGCAAACAACATTTAGAGAGATAAACAGATTCTTTTTTTTAGTACTAGATGGTCGAGATAAACGGATTCTTGATAACTTTAAGTGGAAGCAGACAAATAACAATAAGCTATAATTCTAAGGTAAGGTTTAATATTAAAATTAGAGATAATATATAGGTGAGAGCGTTATAAGACATGTGATATATCAATAGTGGTAATCACAATTATTTTGTCAAACCTAGCTGACAAAAACAGGCATTGGTTCAAAATTAAGTTTAAACTCGGCTAATTTTTATAGAGGATAGCGCTATTAAAACCCATTCTAATCAGCTATCACATCTGCTAGAACAACTAATCAATTTTTCTTGATTAAGTGCCATTTTACAAGACAACTTACTAATTACCATGCAGTTGGTAACAATCCCTGGCTGAATTATAATCATAACTATCATCAGATTTGCATCCTTTGTAAATTAAATTTAATTATTTAATCAGTTAATGTCGTTGAACAACTGATTATAATAAAACAATCATATCAAAGCTTAAATCATAATCTAAATTATATAAATGAACCAATCATTAAATAAAGCATTTCTTATCTTATATCAATCTAGATAGTGTGGTCATACTAAACTCCCACATGAATTCAGTAGAGAGAATAAACTAGCAACATACTCTATGGAGGGCTGTTGCCTTTATAGTAAGAGTGGCAGAAGGATTGGAGGAGAACTCAAGGTACTGTCCTTGGCCTGGGACCCTTCTCATGTATATATTGGATGGGCCAGGAAGAGAGTCATGGGTGGTTTTTTATTTAAAAGCTTTATATTAATTTAAAAAAATGATAGCATCTCAGGGAACAATGCAAATTAATAGACCTGATTTTGCATGAAGTCATTTGGGTTGTTGAATTATACACAATTTATATATATTCATCTCATCTAAATACTTGATTAGAACTGCTTTGGGGAGGATTGAGCGAGTTGGGGGTTGATTTATGATCCACAATATTTAAATTAATTTTCTGACTCATTTGGGATTAAAGGTAATTCATGGCATATTTGGCATTTTTTTATATTGTAAGTACCTTTCATAGGAATGGGATGAGCTCCCAGGGTACTATTGGAGGCCCCTGGTCTGGTCCACCTCCCTGAAAACTACTTTTATCGCTCTCTGCAAGATATAAGGTGAAAAGGAGGGCAGAGAGGGAGGATCATTAAAAGCAGGGCAGTGACCCACCGCTCATCTACCACATGAGAAAGGTCACTAAGATGCAAAAGTGGATCCATGGGAGGCCTTAGGTTGTTCTTCCACTTAAATGGAAATTGCTTGTGGTAAGTGGAGGGGCTGAACATCAAAACTTACAAATTTTCTTGATGGAAACTAACCAAGATTTCACTTTCTTACCATCCTTCTATCAATGGGAAGGTTTAAAGGGAAAATGGTACATTGATTTTATTGGTGAAAAAGACCAGAAAATCCTTTTAGGATGGAGCAATTATCTCCTCAGTTCCATAATAAATTACCAGGTTAGCTGTCACCATATAATTAAGATGTACCCATTCAATGCTTTTTATGGTCATGACCCCAAAAGCCATGCAGCATTGAGACATTACTAGAGACGTCAGCCTCATATACTTCTGACTTATTATGCAAAGATTAGCATATAAAATATTTGAATAAATATATATATTAATCCCTTGGAGAAACTAGTAGACAGAAACTAAGAAAACAGACTAGAAAGGCAATTCTTACTGATTACTAAACAAGAGATTTAGATATCCTTTACCATCATTGATTTGGAGGAAGAGTTCATAAACTTGAAGTCTTTTTGTCTGGGTCTTAATTAGTAATCTATCAGCATGGGACATAGTACTCTCTAGCTTCAGTCAAAGTAGTTACCATTGTTAACTGGGCCCATGAAAGTTTACTTAAGAGCTATGTGCCCCACAGCAAGATATTGAGGGGAAATTATTAAGGAAGCAGATGATCAAGTTTTTTCCAGATATGAGACAAATTGAATAATAGTCAATACTCACATGAATAATCCCGCATCTTTTATTAATTAACCTAAACACAATTTTGTAGTGGTTTAACCACACAATAATATATGGAAGGATCCCATTGTCTAAAAAAAAGTTTGCAGACATCTTTTACTGATGACAATGCTCCCTTAAAATTTATAAAGATCTTGCTTCACAACAGAAATGACTTCTTTATCAAAAATACATTTCCATCTGCAATATAATTACTTGCAATTTTTGTTTAAGTAAAGTACATTATACATAATCTCTGCCAGTTATATTATCACCTAAGGCATATATTTTTTCTTAGTAAGCTAAATTTACAAAGAAGATCGCTGTTAGTATATAGATTGAAAATTTCATAGCCTTTAAAGAACTACCAATAGTCTAAAATCTCATATTCCAACATATGATCTTAAAAGTGAGCTCATAGTACTAAAGAAGTTTAATCACTAATTGAAATGTGATCAGAATGGCCAATTGGCATGAGAGCAGAGGATTGAGGCTGAAATTGTTAAAAGTCTGTCACTATAGCCACATAACTCCTCAAAAGGAAGATTTGATAAATTGGATTTAGGCTTATGATAAAATTGTTTACAAGCTGTAAGGCCAACATCAGTGATCTTTGCCATCTGTACTTCTGGCATACATCAACCTATATAAAGCTCAACTCAAGAATACACTCAATCCAGTATTTCAAGCAACCCAGGACCCTTTTGTGTATCTTCTCAAGCAACTTCCAGAGTGACCATGCCTGAAAACACATTCCAATCTTTCCAACATGTCAACCATGTTAACCTAAAAAATTTTAATATAAATGTGAATGTACAGTCATTATTAAAGACGTTGAGATGTCAATACATTTAGTAGATGATATCTAAGGTGACCACCATGGCAAACTGTTTGGATAACCAAAGTAATGACATATTTTTCATATTTGCCTGAAAATAACTAGGTTTTTTATATAAAAAGCAAAAATGTTAAGAGAATTTGGTAGCCTCAAAAGAATGTACACTCAAAAAGCAGAGTTTTATAAAAACACAGTTATAGAAGAATGAGTCCATTGCCAATTTTTAATAACAATTTTTACAAGGCACAAACCTTGTTGGGGCAAAGGCTACTTTTGACTCTGACATTTAAAGTTTCACTTTAAAATGCTATATGGAACACCCCTTAGATATACTGTTCCTTACTGTATGCCATTGACAAAACATATATATCAAAAAGAGTAATTAAAAATGCAAAGTTACCTTTGGGCCACCCAGTGTAGAAATTTGTAAAAATAGCTCCAACCCTCAATAAGATAATACCATTGAGAGCCCATTAGGTAGTAGCATTAAGTTTAGGAAAATATGAACTTTGGCGTGGGTTTAAATTAACCTTCTGGAATTGCTATAAAGGTCAATATGCTAATAATTTCCCAAGAATCAAGTAAATGTGAATTATGTACCCTTATTAAAATCACTAAGGAATTGGAAAAGACAACTGGAAATAGAGGAGGGATACTCTATTTCAGATATTAATAAGTTCTACTAATACAATAAAAAGGCACAAATAAGCTGCAACTCAATTCAAACAATAACACTCCTTCTATACATATATCAGTCATTACTCATAGTCGAAGTGTCAAATTATAGAAGAAAGGTCATTGTATTGTCTCCAATCCCTACACTACTCAAATTTCTTATTGGTCACATTTGGAGAAAATGATGAAGCAGACGACCCACCCCTTTAAAGGGAGTCAAGGTGGCATTAACTCTGAAGGCTTAAAAATTCTCATTTTCCTGTCGTTAGGGGAAAAATTACAAATATTATTGACCAAGCCAACACTTAGGCTGTTATTAAATTAGATAAAAATTCCTACTAATTCCTTTTGATTGCGCCTATACTTATATACTAATGAATAAGTTTTGGGTCCGTGGTATAATGGATAGTGATGCTCCCATGGATGTTATATCAAGTAAATTTTTGAAGAAATCATAGCTTGCTTATGGTGTGGCTCAATGTAAGCTGAATATAATGTTGAGCCTGATAGCACTGTTATCAAGGGAGCATATAGCATACTACCAATGAGGTTTAATTCACTTCAAATCAGTGCTCTTACTATTGTTCTACCTAACAACAACTATCACTTTTTAAATGGTACCAGTTTCCTCAAGCTCTAAGGCGCTGTTCTAAATTAACGTGAATTTTTTGAGATTTTTCATCAGATGTTGCTTTTATACAACTACTGTGAAGACAAGGCTCCAACAATGAGATAAAACAATATAATCAATGCAACTTGTGATGATGTAGTGGTGCCCATATAAATTTAGCATGTTGGATTTCATAGTTAACCTCTCCTACATACATCCCTGAATATAAGGCCATAACACTATTAAATTAAATGAGTTGTGTTCTAGATCCAGGGGAAAAGTGAGTCATAGCCACTGGATTAACTCTAAAGTTACATGAGGGTATGTTAGATGATATCTATTCACCTTGTGATTGGTTATGGTTTAAGCCCCACGCTGTCCCAGGGATAATAACTCCTGGACAAAATAAAATTTACACCTATTTGCTAATCTAACTGCACAAGAGATCCTGTTGAAGAAGGGGCAGAAAGTCCTACTTACTAATATAAATGCACAAGAGATCCTGCTGAAGAAGGGGCAGAAAGTTCCATACTTTCATTTAATTCTAAGAGATGCGTTTTTATTAAATTGGATCATCAAAAGCTTTTCTGAAATTTAAGAAACCTGACAAATATCAATATTTGCTCATTTTTATACCATGTGAACAAATTGAAGTATTTAAGTAGAATCATAAGACCAAGGATTGGCGTTGCTGCAGAAATATGCTAAAGTGTTCTCCACCAATGAGTATGACCTCAGGTGTACAAGTGGAATCCAACATAATTGACTCAGGTGACGCAAGACCCATATGTTCCAGGACCATCTGATGTATCAAGGGCAACAATAATTTAAGCAGAATGAACTTTACAAGCCTTTACAATAAAGGATAATTGTGCTTTACTTCAGTTCACTTGTTTAGTTCTGTGCACATTGTCAATCAAAAAAGATAGTTTTGACTAATTAGTGATTTACTATTGCTGAATAAACAAATTTTGTAGAGAAAGATTCATATCCTTTACACAATTTAATAATGCTCTTGACCAACTAAGAAGTGCTAAATAAAACTGCCCTGGATGTCATTAATTGTTTGTGACAAATTGACCTACCTGGTGAAGAGTGTAACAATCAAGTTTGTCTCAATTGTTTCATTTTGACTTTAATTCAGATTTTCTGAATCTAAGTTGAATCGTTTAAAAAGGATTTTGGTTCAGTCAGTTTTGGGCGCTGGGTTGTGCCATGCCCAGATTGTAGATTAGGCTCATACAAACCTAATCATTAATTTAGGTGTGGCCCCAAAGGGCAGCTGTTAAAAGGTGTACCTGCCAATTCCAAAGCTGACTTTGGAATTTTACCCCTAGCTTTCCCTCCTGAGGAGCATTGTCAGTTGCTCCTCAAACAAGCTCTGTTTGGTGGGTCCTTTATATCACAAGAATAAAAATAAAGGTTGTTTTGGGGTTATCATACCTCACTTATCTGTTGGTCTTTTTTGGGTATCCAGTTTTGAGGAGTTTTTGCATGGTTGGGTTGGACCAACCACAATAAAGGCCTTTCATAACTAACTTGGTGTAGGAATGTTTTTGCGCTGTCAGTGCACCGAATCTCTCCCACTTAATGTTAGTCTGCTTTGGTGCTGTAGGTGCACCAAGTGCATCATTTATTATATGGTGGTTGGAACTGGGATTTTATGACTGTTATATAGTTCTGAAGTCAAGTGTGCTGCACGCCTCCAATCCCCAGTTTGGCCAACCTCAGTGGTCATTTGGTCCCAGTTGTCAAGGAATCAGCACCAGTGGGAGCCAGTGATTGATGGCCAACTATGGACCCAAAGTGACCGTTAGCTGAAAATCCTAGTGGGGTCTCCTGCTTACCAGGGACTCAGTTGGCACTGAGGAGACCTATCTCAGCTGGGCTCCCTCACCAACGGATGGTCCACCCAGAAAGGGGATGGCCATCCAGCCATGCTGAACTGTGCGCCCCTCTCACACTTCTGTTGGAGAAAGCGCCTTCCTGGTCAGGATGGAAAGACCATCACTAATAGGAGCCTGGGAGGGGGGTGCAACACAGTCACATGTCGGGCATGCATCCTTGTGCCAGGTGGGCTGATTCCAGCGGTCCAGTCCCAATTTTCCCTCACCATTTCTTTTTCCCTTAAGGGGCCCAGAGTTTCTCCAGGCTAATTTTCCTAGGGCTCAAGGTAACTCACACCAAGAAGCCCTCATTGTGGTGGCATTCTGCTGTGGGGCCCCTCTTTGGAAAGGGCCCTTCTCTAGCAGAGGGTAATGTAACAATTGAGTTTTTCTTAATTGTTACATTTTGATTTAAATTAAGATTTTCTGAATTCAAGCCAAATTGTTTAAAAAGGTTTTTTGGTTCAGTTGGTTTTGGGCGCTGGGTTGTGCCTTGCCTAAATTGTAAATTAGGCTCATACAAGCCTAATCAATGATTCAGGTATTTCCCCCAAAGGGCAGCCATTAAAAGGAGTGCCTGCCAATTCTGAAGCTCACTTTGAAATTTTACCCCTAGTTTTCCCTCCTGAGGAGCATTGTCAGTTGCTCCTCAGACAAGCTTTGCTTGGTGGGCCCTTTTTTCACTAGAATAAATATAAAGGTTGTTTCAGGGTTAGCATATCTCGCTTACCTGTTGGTCTTTTTGGGTATCCAGTTTTGAGGAGTTTTCACATGGTTTGGGTTGGACCAACCACAATAAAGGTCATGCATAACTAACTTGGTGTAGGAATTTTTTGGCGCTGTTGGTGCACCAAACTTCTCCCTACTCAAAGTTAGTCTGCTTTGGTGCTGTTGGTGCGCCAAAAGCATCATTTGTTATATGGCGGTCAGAACTGGGATTTCCCAACTTTTACAAAGAGCAATAAAAGTGTTCAACTACAATTCTCACAGGCTATACTAACTGATACTGATGCCCAAGGCTTGTGCAATGCACCCACCATCTAAAAGGGCTATGGACAACATCCTAGTTGATTTTTAATTGAGTTGCGCTAATATATATACCTTGAGGGTATCTTTGTGTTCACAAGAACTTTTACTCAGCATCTAATACAGCTAGAAAAAGTTTAAAAGCTAGCCCATGAACAACTACTATTAGCCAATAGAAGGTAGAATTTATAAGACCCAGGTGGAATGCTTTGATCATATAATTGAAATCTGAGTGATAAGGCCTCAACCCTATAAACTTAATGCTGTTAATATAATGAATAGTATGGAGAACAACCAAGATATGCAGGTATTCCCAAGGATGGTAGGTTACTATTGCCAATCAATCCAAGGATTTTCTTGGCTGGTTAGCCCACTATTATACCTACTGAGTAGCGAGGTATATTTCCAGTGGTCCCTTATCTGTGAAGATGCTTTTTAAAAGATAAAGAAGAGCTCTATGGAAGCTCTGGTGATGAAATACCCAAAAAATACATCTCTTTCGTTGTGCAATTAGATGCATCCCTGAATTTTATTGAGGATAGGTTCTCTCAACAATTAGAAAATGGATATGAGCATTATGTCACTTTCTTCCGTTATTCACTTAGAGCATGAAAGGAATAAAATGGTAACCAAGAGTGAATGTCTTGGTGTCATTTTCACATATAGCACCTCCTAGCTTATATATATCAAACCAAATTGCAACTAATCACTAACTATTTCTCATTATTTTGGACTTATAGCTTTATAAAACCAAATTTCACCTTACTTGGTGGGCTCTGAAGCTTCAAGCTTAAGATTACAAAGTGTTACATAATCTTGGCTTATCCCACCAAAATGCAGATGAGCTCACTAGGTTACCAATATTCACAGCTTTATCTCCTTACACTTATCAGGTATCTAATAAGATGAAGGCTTAAAGTTATGTTGGTGAAGGATATATCATCTACCAAACCTTGGACTGATGCTTGTATAATACAGAGGGTAAAGATAGGGTACTCTATATGATAAATAACAATGGCAAAGCTGTTTATTTAATAAGCTGTCTTCATTTTCCAGCATAATAATGCAGGACCACAGAGCTGCTGGTCATTGAGATTGAATAAAATGCTGCAGGAAATTTAGTGGAGTTTTTGAGGAAACCCATCAGATTTGATATCCAAGGCTTATTGATGAAATAACATAAGTGCCAATCCCGTCAGCCATCCAAGTCCTCAACTACCTACCAATTATTAATCCAACTGGGCCTGGCATACTTTATTAATCGTTGTTAAAAACTATTTACAGCTAGTAACCTTATGAATAGATACATTATGTTGGCCATTAGATATTTGACTAGATAGGTTGAGGCCAAAGCTATTTGTAATGTTGGAGCAGTGACCACCGCCAAGTTCATTGTAGAGAAGATTATATAATGAGAATAATATCCACAAGATATTAACAGATAATGTTACCAACTTCATCCAAGAACAACACTTCAAAGCTAGATGAACTTATAGCAAACTGAGGGTTTCTCACTGTCCCATACTTTTTGAGACTTATGGTATAGTAGAAAGGGCAATGGAACTCCAGTGAAGATCCTTTACAAGTTGACAGCTGCAATGCCCTCCCAGTGGGCCATATGTACCAACCCCATTATAGTCACATATAATATTGGTCATCATAGCACTACCATGTGCTCACCCTTTCACTCCTCTATAGATGATAACCTTCTTGACCTCCTTTATCCCCTATTCTAGCTGACAAGGATGAAATATGAACCTCAGATTATCTTGAGTAACTGGTTAAGGTACTAATCAGTATATAGAGTGAAGCCTATAGGATATCAAAGGTATAAAAACCAACCAAACGGCCATGATCAACTAGTGTTGAGGAAAGCTACATTTATGTGAAGAAGGTGATAGATTAGCCTAATGTGATATATATATAGGTTTGGAAGGACTTTTATAAAATGGTGACTTTATAGAATGAGCCTTGTATGATTTTGGAAGAAACATCATCCGATGTTTACAGCCTCAAATCTATGGCCAATGGAAGAGTCATCAATAGGGTCCATGAAAAATTTCAAGACCCTATCAAGCGACCCAACTGTTATCATAGGAGAAATATAAAGCAGAAACCAAGTCAAGCGGGGGATATGTCATATGGTGTATTGAGTTGATTCTGGTCTTTAAACCTTTTGGTCCTATTTATTCTAATTGTTGGCTCGTTTATTAGTTGGGTGCATGTGAGACCTTTACTGAATGGATGCACTGTTATAGTTTGAAAGTGTGTGCCAGCATTAATTACCCTTTTAACATTATAAGCCCTTCCTGAATCATCACAAAGCGTTTCTCATTGATTTTATTCCAAATCTAAACACAATTATACCTATTATACATATAGCTGTTTACTCTCACAATCTGGATATCCTTGTTCAGAGGTTGAATTATTGACTATAAATATCTTCTAAATTATCACAATCAACAAACCACTTTTACTAAACCAAGTCCACTATTTTAGAAGTTGCCACTGGTATAGCCAACACTATACCCGAGACCGAGTATTGAACACCGCGCAGTTGCCTCCATACGGTAGTCCGTGATAAGGAACCTATACCTTATACAAATTCCAGCTAATTATAAGTTTGAGGTCTCAGCGTTGGGCCCAACCTGTGCAGTAGCGTGGGGAAGACCTGTGCGCTACAGGTGCTTATTGACAATAGAAAATGATTAAAATGAGGATGAGAAATTTTTGGTGAATTATTGGGGTGGGAATTATGTGGGTGCTCATCTTGAGAGATTAACTTGAAAGGTGTGGAAAAAATGATGAGATAATCATCTGGTAAATATATAAATTATCGGACATCTTTAGTTTAGCGTTATCTTTAGTTGACGGTATAATTTAAGTCCAGGTTGGGTCACCTTCGATGAAGGTTGAGCCGACGACAAATGGACGAGTCGCCTTCGATGAAGGTTGAGCCGACGATAACTGGTTGAGTCGCCTTCGATGAAGATTAAGCCGATGACAACTTTACGAATCTGGAAGTTGGAGCCGTTAGCCAAGCTAGGCTCGACTTGATTGCAATAGAATAGACTTAAATAGTAAGTGGGGTTCATCATCCACCAAACCAATCACCGTTTCACATTTTTACCACGGTGCGATTGATGGGTGGATAGCAGCGGTGATTTATAGAATCAGGTGACCATCCCGAATCCAATCCTAGTTGAAATCCGAGTTGGGTGAACTCCAAACTTTTAGTTAAGGTTGGAAGTTGGATTTTTTTAGCAGTGGGGCCCAACCAAGTGGGGGGTGTCCACATATTTTTGGGGTTGGGTATTATAAGGCTAAAATATTATGCCAATTAGAGAGTTGCGAATTAAGTTATCGACTTTGGTGGGTTGGTTACTAGTTTAAGTTTTAATAATTGGAGATTTGGGGTTTAATAATTTTAAGCAGATGGTTTTTAGGGTAGGGATTGGTTGAATCATAGGGATAGTGAAATGTGTAGTTGAAGTGCAAACAGAATAATATGGAATTAAGATATGGTGAAAGGATAAAAATTATTTTTATAGAAAAGAGTTGATGGGGATAATGTTATGGGCCCTGAGGAAGCTAATAAACATGGAGTTGAACTCATCTGACTGGGGTTTGGAGTTATACCTTCGGGAGGCATGGTAGATGATGAGTGGGGAGTTGGTAGTGGGGGAGTGGATATGGGATGAGGGGGTGGGTAGGATGGAGGAGGGTTGGTACCGTTTATTGGTGGTTGGTTGAGTTAAAAGTGGCCGCTTTGGAGTTCTCTTTGGGGGAAAGTTGGTACGCAGTTTAACCCCCTGGCTGCGAAGCGCTAAGGTGAGTGGAGTGGGGTCGTTAACTGGAATCTCAACCTTGTGGTGGACCACCTCAAATGGGTTTGAGAACACGGTATGGATCCTCCGGAGGACACCCTTCCTAGACTCGTACAAGATAAATCGGATACAAAACCGACCCATTAACCTCACAGATAGGTCGCTAAAGATGAAGAAGCCATGAGGGTTACGATTTTCATCATTCAGCTTAATGATAGATTGCTCTATGGTGCCAGAAAGTGGTAGGTTGGCCCCCGCCAACAGGGGTATGACCTCAAGTGTGTTTACACTTACGAGGGCAGCTCGGATATGCAAGTTGGGGTGGTGCATGTAGGCATGGTGTTTTGAGTCCAAACTGGAGACGTAAAGCACTGGTGGGGGGTTGAGGGTCTTCTCTCGACTCTTCCAGCAAGGGTGCACTGCTTCGCATGGGTTGGAAATTGAGAGATGTGTAGCTTAAACATTTGATTTGATGTATGGTCATGCAAACCCTATTTAACCTCCCCTTCAATTATTTCGAATCTGAACTTCCCTAGTTAGATCAGAATTACAATTAAATCAATTTCACCGGCTTTTTACTACCTTTGATTAAACAGAAGCCAAATTAGTCTTTTGTTCACCTAACAGAGTATAAGGATCAAATCCCAAATTATTCTGAATAGATCTTGACCCACTCTCCTGCAAAGCTGAACAGAATTGGATCGGATCGTGGTATTAGCAAGAACTCGAATTTATGTGGACTCTTGATTTGCCCGCTTCTAGAGTATATACTTTTTGGGCTTTGATATTAATATACTAGTCAATTTACCTAACTTTGCTTGGGTTTATAATTCACCAGAAGATTTCAGTTGATTATTTTAGCTTTTATATCATAGTCTAGATTTGTTTACTCTTTATCATAATCAAATCATATCTTATAATATATAGAAATACATTGAATTATTTTATAAAAGCAATACAATATATATTTTTAATAGATATATACTTATATTACTATCCTTTTTTAAGATTTATTAGTAGCAGGAACTACTCTGATAACCACACCTAAATCTCTAACTTCATATTATTAATTGATTAATGGTAAGAGTGATAGAGGAAAAATATGTTAATCCTAGCTATTACAGGTTTTGAACCAGTAATGATATTTTACTCTACCCTTAGCTTATGGTTACAGGGGTATACAACTACACCTGGTGCTTATGCTTACTATCAATCAACTTTATATCATTTTTAGAATATTAATCGATTCAACTATTAGACCAATATACCTAAATGAATCATAGCATTTTAACAGCTATGTGCATTCTTACCATTTTAAGAATGTATATTTGTCAATTCTCATCCACTCACCCAAATAGATTGAACCTATCAGACTCAAAGTTTCTCAGATATCAGTCAGTACGCCAGTCAGTCAGTCAATGTGGTTTATTAAGTAGATGACCATCATTAAGTTTAGGAAGTAATTGATTTTGCCGAAATGATCAAATATCCACCCAACTGGTTAGCAAAATCATTGAATATTGGATCAATCAAATAAACCAAGCTGCTTAGTTGAAACAGTTTACCGTTTCCCATTAATACATTCGTCGCCCTGTCACCTAAATAGGTGACAGGGCGACGAGTGTTAACGAACAATTGTAATTTAGCATCGCTAGTAGCAATTTCAAATATGACATCTTAAATGGAATTGAATTGGTAAAAAACCACCAAAACCACCATTGGAGCTCAGAAGGTGTACGCAAGAAAAAGGCGCGCAAAAGAAGTTCCTAGTTGCGTGGGTAGAGGTGTTTAGATTTAAATTTAGATTTCGATGCAACATAAAAATAAAAAATTCACATTATACTATATCTTTTATTAATTTATGTTTATGATAAAATATTATTTATATTACAGTGTATTATAGTATTCGTTAAAATAGTCCAACCACATTTGTGTTAATTTTAGACAATTGGGACAATCGGTTATAATTTTTTAATCTTTTCTCGCTTGCTGGCATTCGACAATTTGTCAATAGTCACTTTGGGCCCCGTGAGAAAACTGAATCATGTTGGGCGACGAAAGTGTTAAAAAATTAAACGAGGCGGGTCGACCTTGGGACAAATATACCGCGCCGAGTTTTTTATCCTGTGTTGGTTTCGAACATGTTTTGATCAAAACCCGACCCAGAGTGGAGCAGGAGCCACCTCCTATGCTATCCACTCCTTCCGTTTCCCATTAAAACCATATATTATTTCATATCTTATATCTAACTCTTATTATATTAGAATTGAGAAAACAACTCAACTACGTTGGTTCTATTGCATAGAATATTTTTCCAAGCTTGGTTGAAATTGGTTTAGTAGTTTAAGTGGAGATGTGGAACATGCCCACTCACCCATATATACCCACATAAAATTACTTCTACTTATAATAAGATATAAATTTACCATTGGCCACTATTAACTTTAGCCCTATTGGCTACAACACTTGGCCAAGCAACAAGCCATCTTTGACTTTCTTGCATAGCTGGAGAATACGATAATGTCCTATGTAAACAAAATCTCTAATCTAAACTGACTAAACTTCTATCTTACTAATCGATATTTCATATAATTCGCCTTACGGATATTTTTTAAAAAGATTCAGCAGTAGCAGGAACCACCCTGCATGAAAACCACCCAAATCTTCCTTTATAACTCCATATCATCAATTAATTGATTAATGATAAGTGGGGACGGAGGAAATTATGTTCGTCCTAGCCAGAACAGGTTTTGAACCTGTTACAGCATTTTTACCCCACCTTAGCTTGTGGTTACAGGTGTGCGCAACTACACCCGGTAATTCGCCTTACGGATAGTAAAAATCGAATTCATATTACCCTTTCGAATAAGAATTCTGCATCGACGAATCGGCCACCAAACCCATCCAAACAATCTGAGTTCGTTTAGATTACCAGATTAAACCATCCTTCGCCAATCCGTTTACCTTCGCCTAAAAACGTGCGAGCCTACGGTGGGTGTGAATTTAACCTTCTGATTAGATGTCAAAACAATCTAGCCTCCCATAATCCATTTAATCGGCTCACGATCCAATTTAAGCTTGTGAGCTCCGTTCTAAAACAACTTCAATTTCCAAATGGAAAAGCCAATCTAACGTATCGAATATAATCTTAACTAATTAGGATAGTTGGTGAACCCTCTACCAAGGGTGGCCTATTCCATCTCTATTCGTTATAAATCAATGGCTAAGGTTCAACCTAAACGTTGATTTGCTGCCGATAGCTGTCAATTGAAACCAAAATGATTAGATAATTGCTTATAATTGAGACTTAATGCTTAATTGCTCCAACCATCCTCGCTAATCCATAGCAAGATAGGCCATCAATAACAACTGGTAGAAGGCTGTTAATCATTTGGCACTACCCTAGTATCAAGTCAAGCGGTGAGGGCGAGGATCTAAGCGTGAGGGGTCAGCTAGTTAAAATTGACTAGGCTTCATAAGTTGAAGTTGAGAGCTGTATCCTACATTCATTTGTATCGATTGATGTTATAAATTATATACGTTGGAAAATAGTCTGATCGGTTAAGCAAAAATCAATCCAAAGGATTTATCCAATTTGATACCACTTTTGGCACTCGCCATGCAATATGAGGGCCCAACTTGATCTTAATTATTTAAATCCTGTCATGGTGCAACTACAAGCAGAATAATATTGTACTCTCGGACTAACAGTTTTACTATTGCCTTGTGACCCAGGAGATAATTTCTACTTTATCACTTTTAACACCACTTTAAAACCTTATATATAGCTAAGATATTGCTTTTGAAAAACATCTATATGATTATCAAAGCATATAACATTATTTTTTAAATAACAACCTTTTATATCTATAGATCACCAAAAGTAATAATCTACCTTTCAACTTAAGATATAATATAGTAAGTATGAGAATCAGATACTATATATACCCCTCATCATAAATAAATTAGTATTAGTATATCAAATAGACTAGATTACTATCTACCATATTACTTAAGATTAGATGTTGCTTGTCAAGTTTAACAAGATCTAAACTATACATTTTAGGCATAAACTTACTGCGCAAAATTTTTAGTTGCTTAACAGATAGCTCACCTGTTATGATTGATCTCTCTTTTAAGCACTATGATATACATCGCTCATCAAATAATACTGCCTTTGGTTTAAAGGAGCAACAGATTTAATTTTTATCTCAATGTAAGCAAAGTTTAGACCAGAAGATTTCAAGCATTCTAAGGGAGGATACCCCAGTGGTAGAATATGGACCCTCTACCACTGTCTCCCCAATTTTTATCCCAGTAGATGAACTTTGGGTAGGGGACAATTATGACTGTGTTGGCGTTGCACACCAATGCCCTGAACTGAGATAGCAAATAGCAAGGCAGTCCATGGAGTTCCTGGCCTATCATATGCCAAGCATGGAAGTTTTCAGGATTTTATCCTCCTTTCCCATTTCTTTGATTCCTTTAATCAGTGCGGTATCATTTTCAGGTGGCCCACCTCAAATAAAATAAAATTTCAAGCATTCTAAAGTATCTATTGAACAAAGTCTAGTCAAGATTATTTAAACAGTACTTGCATCAGTTAAAGTACTGGTTTGTAATTTGTATAGTAATATATATAACCTTTACTTATATCCTAACTTGAGTGCTAGATGTTATAAATGATATTACAAATTAGTAATAGATAAGAAGTGAGTACTCAATAATAAAATTGTTAAGAAAATCTATATGTCTGAATGATAAGCTAAAATAACCACCAGCAGATCATTGGTTAACTGTTGTGATTAGGCCTATATGAGTATTATTGGGTATCTGAGTTGATAAGCAAAGTCAACCTCAGCATATAGAAGGAATTCCGCCAAAGAGATAATACTAAGGTAGTTAGGAAACATTGATGCACAATGAATAATTGGTATATTGCCTCAAACTAGGTGATTGTGAATTTAAAGGAAGATAGACTCTACTGGACCAATGAGAATATGTTTAATAAGGAGTCTAAGCAAAAGGTTTGGTATCATCTGAAGTTGCTAACATATAAGTGAGATGAGAAGGTTATAAAGGAGGAGGTTTTTAGAGAAGAAGAAACAGGGAGTTCATAGTAGAAGCTGTATATATAATATAGAAAATAAAGGGTTGTAGCAGAAGCAATTAATTCAAGTTTTTATTATATTTATTAATTTATCTTAGGGCCAATGATCTCCATATCATCTGTCCATTGCTCAGTGGGATTAAACCTGTGAAACCACTTTGGTGTATCTCCAATATATCGCCAAAGCTATAACAGTGGTGCTCACTACAGGGGGCCCATTGACCAACACGTTAAAAAATAATTTTATTCACTTGCCAAGCATGGCACAACTTTCACAAAACAAAGTGATCCTAT
Organism: Massospora cicadina; assembly: GCA_022478985.1. Taxonomy (NCBI): domain Eukaryota; kingdom Fungi; phylum Entomophthoromycota; class Entomophthoromycetes; order Entomophthorales; family Entomophthoraceae; genus Massospora; species Massospora cicadina. The sequence goes on from JAKSZP010017303.1 coordinate 70,637, forward strand.
CCTAGTTTATTGGGATACCTTGATATGTGGAACTAAACCTTGCGCTGGATACACTACTTCAAACACAAAAGATAATTTTTCAGGAAAATAAGGGTGTGATTGACCAGCTTGACAAGGCCTTCTGACAGCTGCACCTGGTTAGTGGTTGAGTTAGCCATCTTGCTGATAGCTTGTATGGCACTATCAAGCAGCTACACTGCACTGAGTGTAAACTGGATTGTGGCGTTAGGGAAGAGGTTTGCATCAATAAGCTGCATCTGTTTGACAGTGAGGGGAATATTCACAGCTTCTTCAAGCAATTTGAGTTCACAGCAGAAGTAGCCTCAGATCAACATAAAGCTAAATTTTAATATCTGCTTTAGATGTTGGGAGTGCAGACCAAGTTATCTGCCATCTTCCAAGTACTTCTGTCACATACCAAGAGGTGAAGGATGCTGTGTTGCAGTTTTTTGGAGGTTCTGCAAAAATGTCACAGTGGAAGGCTTGTTTTAGACCATTGGGTTCTGTTGTAATGAAACCCTCACTGCATTTGCTGTGTAATTTATGGTGGAAGCCCATATGTTAATTGGGGCAGGGACTCTATCTGAGTCTGAGGTGTGCATTGCAATAACCTCTGCGGTGAAGCCTGTAAGTCCCAGGGAATGTCCTCTGGGCGTCAATCAGGCCATTTTTCCATTCCTGAGCAAGAAGGTACCAAAGAGAATGGTCATACCCCTCATTACTCAGGGCAATCTCACTCACATGGTAGACGAGCGCTGGGTAACAGCCCTTCCACTTTGGCCCACTTCTGGTACCCACACTCTTCTCAGCAGAACTGTTATGAGGAATCAGTGAATCTGTGCCAATATTGCTGAAATAAAATTGATCACAACTAATTTGAGTGGCAATCAGCCCAATGCTCAGATTTTAAATGTTTGAAAAGGTATGAAGATCGATCTATTGGCCAGAATGCCCAATGGTTGTGATTTGGTTAACATGATGATCAAAAAAATTTTCCCCCTCCAAAATCTGTTGGGCATCACCCAATGGGCAGGTAATAGCATTGGGCACCATCGATGAGGTTTCAAAGCTTCCTGCTGGCAAATTGGGCATTGCACCTAATGCAATGCCACTGACCAAACAAACAGCCCAGTGACTGAGCATGGGCAGGTTGGGCATTCCGAACCCATTTACAACCAAATGGGTCCACTCATATGTGGGGTGGTCTTAGGGGATTCCTGCCACTCATTGGGCCAAATGCCATCACGCCAACCATCAGAAATGTAGCTGAGCATTAGTTCAGACATCTGAGGTTGAACCAACAGTGACTCAGTATGCCGCCAAATTTTGCAATGTCAGTTCCCAGGGAACTAACTCACCCATTCCCACATAATTTGCCGCTTAGGTCAAACTTGTGGGACCCAATCCCAGCTTGTTTTCCCTCAAAATTGACAACTATTTAATCAGGCGCATCATACTGAGAAAATTGTTGGTTGAATCTCTTTCCTTAAATTTTTCCATTAAAAACAACCTTCACCAAAATTCCGTTTTTATATGCTGAAAATTATGCTCCCTTCCAGTTCCATATTCATCATACCAGAAGCAGTGCCTTTGGCATTCTGGTTTGCCATTTGGGTGCTCTGGCATCTGGACTGGCATGCCAGTCTAATTCTTACTTACTGTTCACCTGACATAATTGACCAACCATTAATCTCTACCATTTCCGCCTTTCTCATAGATATTGGCGCAGCAATGGTCCCTTATTTCCAACTAAATCAGGTCATAAAGAAGATTATCTCTTCCCACATTAGTCTCATCCCACTCAAAACTCCAAACCCATACCCCATAGTTGCCACAGCTATCTTGCCCATGTCAGTAGGGTCTGACATCTCAACTTGCAATGAGTTTGCTCCCTAAGCCCAGTAGTTTCCCAGCTGTCACCCTTTAAAGATGCAATTCCCTTGGAACTGGAACTGATAATTATTGAAAATGAGGAAGAGGCCAAGGAAGAAGCTATCCTGGAATCCCAGAAATTGCAACTTTCCATCCAATATCTCGTGGCCTGGAAAGGGTATCTGGCCTACAAGAACAGTTGGGGAAAGGCGCGCGATTGTGCAAATTGCATAAACCTAGTTGAAGCGTTCCACATATCCCACCCCAAGATTCTCTGTTTCCCCCAAAAACCTGCATCAGTTTTGGCAATCGAGTTACCTAAGGTGCAAAAGAATGTGGCTCTTGTACAGTTTCCTGGTGGTGAGGCCCTTCCCTTAAAAAAAGGAAAGGGTAATGTAAGTCCCAGGGAACATCCTGTCAGGTGAACAGCAAGTAAGAATTAGACTGGCCTGCCAGCCAGAGTGCCAGAGCACCCAAATGGCAAACCAGAATTCCTGAGGCATTGCTGTTGATATGACAAATATGGAACCGGAAAGGAGTTCCACCAATATCTGCTGGTGAGCCAGTATTTCATATAGGCACAAGATAGCATACCAGAGGCTTATGACCATTAACCCTGAGGGGTATAAGAATGTCAGTGGATAAGGTGGCTTAATTTTCAACATATATAAAAAACTAAATTTTTGGGGAAGGTTTTTTTTAATGAAAAATTTAAGGAAAAAATTGACCAACAATTTTCTCAGTGTGATGGACTGATTAAATAGTAGTCAATTTTGGAAACCAAGCTGGGATTGGGTCCCACAGATTCAACCTAACCAGAGAATTATTCAGGAATGGGCGGGTTAGTTCCCTGGGAACTGACATCAAAATTTGGCAGTGGGCCAAGTCACTGTTGGTTTGACCTCAAACATTTGAACCAAGGCAGCTACATTTCTGATGGTTGGCGTGACGGCGTTTAGCCTGATGAGCGGTGGGAATCCCCCAAGGCTACCCCACTTAGGGGTGGTCCCATTTGGTTGGAAACGAGTTCAGGACGCCCAAATCGCCCATGCTTGGTCGCTGGACTGTCTTTTCAGTCTGTGGCAAGGCATCAGGCATAACACCCAATTTGTCAGTAGGAAGCTTCAGAACCTCGGTGATGGTGTTCAGTGCTATTACCTGTCCATCGGGGGTGATGTCTGATGGATTTGGGAGGGAGGGAGATTTTTCTGATCATCATGTTAACTGAATTGCAACTGTTGGGCATTCTGGATGATAAATCAGTCTTCATACCTTTTTTGACCATTTTAGATCTGAGCATCAGGCTGATTGCCTCTCAAATTGGTTATGATCAATTTCATTTTGGCAATCTCAGTGCAGATTTCTCTGATTCCCTGTAACAGTTCTACCAAGGAGAGTGTGGGTACTGGGAGCGGTATCCAAAGTGGGAGAGCTGTTACCCAGCACTCATCTACCATGTGAGCAAGATCACCCTGAGTAACGAGGGGTACAGCCATCCTCTTTGGTTCCTTCTTGCTTGGAAATGGGAAAATGGCTTGATCAACACCCAGAGGACATTCCCCAGGACATACATTACCCTTTCATTTTCCCAAGGGAAGAGCCCCACCACAGGGGAACTGCACGAGAGCCACATTCTTGTGCGCCTTGGGCAACTTGATTGCCATAATGGTTGTGACTTTTTTGGGGGGGGGGGGGGCGGGGAGCTTTGGGGTGGGATATGTGGAAATCCTCAACCAGGTCCATGCAATTCGCGCAATCGTGCGCCTTGACCCAACTGTTTTTGAAGGCTGGATACCCTTTCCAGGCCACGAGGTATTGTATGGAACGTCGGGATTTCCAAGGTGCCAGGATAGCATCTACCTCAGCCTCCTCCTCATTTTTGACAATGATTGGTTCCAGTTCTGTGGGAATTGCACCTTTATAAGGTGACAGTTGGGAAACATGGAAAACGGGACGCTGCTTCCAATGTGTGGGGAGCTTCAGTCAGAATGCCCCATTGCCCAAAATCTCCTCCACCAAATGAGGACCCAAGCATTTACTAGCAAATTTGTGGGAAGGGGCCTGGATTTTTAAGTGATGGGTGTTGAGCATAACATAAGAGCCCTTCATAAATTCGTGACCTGGAAGATGCTTCTGATCTGCAAACCACTTGTAGTCATCTATAGCTTTGGTGAGGTGTTCCCACACTAAGGCTTGAGTTGATCTAATATGAGCAGCATGGTCCGTGGCAGCTTGAACCTCTGGATGCAAGCACGGTCTGACTGAGAACAAAAAATTATAACTCAAATTTGCTTCATAGGGGAAAACCCCATGGATGTGTGGGTCCCATTATTGTACACGAATTGGGCGAGAGGGAGGTCATTGGCCCAAGTATCCTGCGCAGCTGCAGCATAGCAACGCAGGTACTGTTTAAGAACTTGATTGACCCTCTCAGTCTTGTCATCAGACTGAGGATGATATGCCGTGGAGCAACAGGGGGATATTTTCAGGATTGATAGGAGTTCACTCCAAAACTGCACGGTGAACTGGGAACCATGGTCACTGATGATCTCCTGGGGAGACTGAACATCGAAAATACATGGCATATGAAAAGGTGGGCAGTTTTTTTTGGATGTGATTGTGGAAGTGCAAGGGATAAAAAGGGAAAATTTTGTGAAGCGATCCACCACTACCATCACCGCTGTGAACCCATTAGAACAGGGGAGCTTGATGATAAAGTCCACAGACACCAATGTCCATGGGCCCTCAGCCTGTTGTAAGGGGTGCAGGAGACTGTTTTTGCCAGAACAATCTGACTTGGCCCTGATGCAAGTAACACAATCGGCGATCCAGGCTGGAACTTCTTTTGTCAAACCTGCCCAATTGTCGGTCCAAGTGATCAAATCAATGCACTTCTTAGAACCAGGGTGACCAACCATGGGGGGATTGTGATGTGCGCAAAATACCTTGATTCAGAAGGAGGGAGGAACCCAAACACAAGATTGAAAATATATAAATCCCTCCTTCAGTGGGTATAGGGAGTGTTTATGCTTCTGGTGAGATAACTGCTTAACTAACTCCACGCCCTCAGAGCAGGCTATTTGACTGGCCAAGACCTGAGCAACTAATGGAGCGTTGGAGGCCAGAGTGAAGGAAGAAACAACAGGGGGAACAACTGATAAGATTTGGGTGGTAGGAATCACAGTAACGAGATCCACTTCCTCCAGATCTGTGGAAGTGTGGGCAGGGCTGCGGCTGAGAAAATTGGGAAGTACATTTAGTGCACCTTTTATGAATTCATATTTGAAGTTGAAACAGCACAGGTCCTGATAGGTTTGGGCTTGCCAATGTGCCAATTTTTGGGGTTTATGAAAGTACAACAGGGACTGGTGATCCGTGCAAACTGTTACTTCATGTCAGGCATCCTGTAACAGGTACCTTCAATGAGTTAGGGCCCATGCAACATCTGCTAACTCCTTGTTGTAAATAACCCAAAGCTGCCCCATAGAGGTAAACTTTCAGGAAAAGTAGGCGACTGGGTGTTCCAAACCATCGTGCTCCTGGAGCAACACTGCTCCAACAGCTACAGACAACGCGTCGCATGCAACAATATACAGCTTGGTGGGATCGGCATGTTTTAAAATGGGAGGGATACAAACACCTCTTTAATTGATTTGAACGCCTGTTGGCATTTTTCCATCCAGTGAAATGGTACGTTTTTTCCCTGTGAGTGGGTGGAGTGGGGCGGTGAGCTGTGAAAGTGTGGGAGAGAATTATTTTAAGAAAATGATGGTTCCCAAGAAAATCCATAGTTGTTTCTGGGTAGTTGGGGTTGGCCACTCCCAGATAGCATCCAACTTATTGGGAGGGATTGTGACACCATCTTCAAGAACCAGGTTCCCAAGGAATGTAACCTTCTAAATATAAAACTCACACTTGGGAGGTTTGAGGAATAACCCTGCCTTATGCAAGGCGACCACCACCGCTTCCAAGTCAATAGCATGCTGTTTGGGAGTCAGGGAGTGAACCAGAATATCATCAATGTATGCAACAGCACAGGTGAACTGGAGGTCAACCAGTACATTGTCAACCATCTGTTGGAACGTAGCGGGAGCATTCTTCAGCCCAAAAGGCATTACACAAAATTAGAAAATGCCGCGCTTTGTCAGGATCACTGTTAACCATTCCTGTCCTTCCATTACCCAAATTTGGTTGAAGGCGTTCACTAGATCCAACTTGGAGAACACATGGGATTTGGCGATTTCCTGGATGATCATCTGCTCCAGAGGCAAGGGGTAGGGATCAGTAACTGTTATTTTATTCATATGACCGTAATCCATGCAGGGATGGAGAAAACCATCTGCTTTTTGGCGAAGGTGATGGGGAGGCGATGGGTGAGGTGTCCTTAACAACCAACCTTTTTCAACATATCGTCCAACCAGGTATTGAGTGCAACTTCTTCCTCCGCTGTATGGGGATACAACGGACAGTTGATGTTCACCAACTCCATGGTTGTTCAAAACCCACAATTGTACCTAGTGTGTTTAGGCAGGCGATCCGCCATTTCCATATCAAAGATTCTCCAATAGAGCATTGAGTTTTTGGGTAATCATCTGGGATGCCCGCAGAGGTGACCAGGGTAGTGATAGAGCTGGTTCCTTTATCTCCTTGAGGGTGTCAATCAAAGGGAATTCTCCCTCCAAATGATCATTGGTAAAAATCAACACATTAGACTCTAAATGAATTCTCACATGTTGTTGACGTCACCACCCCACACCTAAAATCACCAAAAACACCAAGTTCAGCATAGCTGAAAAGTGATTGCAGAAGCTGAACTGGTGGATTGAAAAAGGTATTGGTCAGTGAATGACATACGAAGGCTGGTAAGCAGATGAGGCCACCATCACTGAGGAGCCCGCATCCATTTCCAGTTTTAATTGTTGCGCCAATTCAACACTCATAAAATTTACCATGGCTCCAGTGTCCACTAGGGCCTCAAAGGAGACGTGATGGGAACCAACACTAATCTTCATGGGTACTAAGAAATAAGCGTAGTTCTCCTTATTGGTAGTTGTGGATGAATCCAACAATACTGAAGAGATGTTGGCGGGGTCTGGGGAAACCAATGGGCAAATAGCTGCGGCAACTATGGGGTATGGTTTTGGAGATTTGAGTGTGTCTGGACTAATGTGGTCAGAGATAATGCTTTACAACCTGGCTCAGTTGGAAAGAAGGGACCACTGCTGCGCCTATACATGTGAGAAAGGCGGAAATGGCTAAGAATAATGGTTGGTCAATTATGTCAGGCAAATAGCAAGTAAGAATTAGACTGGCCTACCAGCCAGAGTGCCAGAGCACCTGAACAGCAAACCAGAATGCCTGTAGCACTGCTGTTGATATGACGAATATGGAACCAGAAAGGAGTTCCACCAATATCTTCCAGTGAGCAGTATTTCATATAGGCACAAGATAGCATACCAGAGGCTTACAACCATTAACCCTGAGGGGTATAAGAATGTCAGTGGATAAGGTGGCTTAATTTTCAACATATATAAAAAATTAAATTTTTGGGAAAGGTTTTTTTAATGGAAAATTTAAGGAAAAAAAATTGGCCAACATTTTTCAGTGTGATGGATTGATTAAATAGTAGTCAATTTGGGGGAAAGTAAGCTGGGATTGGGTCCCACAGATTCAACCTAACCAGCGAATTATTCAGGAATGGGCGGGTTAGTTCTCTGGGAACTGACATCAAAAAATTTGGCAGTGGGCCAAGTCACTGTTGGTTCAACCTCAAACATCTGAACCAAGGCTCAGCTACATTTCTGATGGTTGGCATGACGGCGTTTAGCCTGATGAGTGGTGGGAATCCCCCAAGGTCACCCCACATAGGGTGGGCCCATTTGGTTAGGAATGGGTTCAGGACGCCCAACCCGCCTTGCTTGGTCGCTGGACTGTTTGTTCAGTCCATGGCATGGCATCAGGAACAACACCTGATTTGTTAGTAGGAAGCTTCAGAACCTCGTCAATGGTGTCCAGTGCTATTACCTGTCCATCAGGGGTGATGCCTGATGGATTTGGGAGGGGGAAATAGATCTGATTGTCATGTTAACCAAATTGCAACCATTGGGCATTCCAACCAATAAATAAGTCTTCATACCTTTTTGACCATTTAAGATCTGAGCATTGGACTGATTGCCTCTCTTAAATTAGTTACGATCAATTTCATTTTGGCAATCTCAGTGCAGATTTCTCTGATTCCCCATAACAGTTCTACTGAGGAGAGTATGGGTACTGGGAGTGGTATCCAAAGTTGGAGAGCTGTTACCCAGTGCTCATCTACCACATGAGTGAGATCACCCTGAGTAACGAGGGGTACAGCCATCCTCTTCAGTGCCTTCTTGCTTGGAAATGGGAAAATAGCCTAATTGACACCCGGAGGATGACCCGGGGACTTACACATCCTCTGGGCATCGATTGGGCCATTTTCATTCCTGAGCAAGAAGGTACCAAAGAGGATGGTCATACCCCTCATTACTCAGGGCAATCTCACTCACATGGTAGATGAGTGCTGGGTAACATCTCTTCCACTTCAGATCCCACTTCTGGTACCCACACTCTCCTTGGCAGAACTGTTATGAGGAATTAGTGAAATCTGTGCTGAGAATGCTGAAATAAAATTGATTGCAACTAATTTGAGTGGCAATCAGCCTGATGCTCAGATTTTAAATGGTTGAAAAAGTATGAAGACCAATAATATTGGCTAGAATGCCCAATGGTTGCAATTTGGCTAACATGATGATCAAAAAATTTCCCCCCTCCCAAATCTGTCGGGCATCACCCCCAATGGGCAGGTAATAGCATCAGACACCATCGATGAGGTTTTGAAGCTTCCTGCTGGCAAATTGGGCATTGCGCCTGATGCAAAGCCACTGACCAAAAGAATGGCCCAGTGACCAAGAATGGGCAGGTTGGGCTTTTGGAACCCATTCCCAACCAAATGGATCTACCCATATGTGGGGTGGTCTTGGGGGATTACCGCCACTTGTCAGGCTAAACGCCATCACACCAACTGTCAGAAACGTAGCTGAGTGTTAGTTCAGACATTCAAGATTAAACTGACAGTGACTCAGTCCTCCACCAAATTTTGCGATGTCAGTTCCCAGGGAACTAACCCACCCATTCCCACATACTTTGCCGCTTAGGTCAAACTTGTGGGACCCAATCCTGGCTTGTTTTCCCTCAAAATTGATGACTATTTAATCAGGTGCATCACACTGAGAAAATTGTTGGTCAACTCTCCTTCCTTAAATTTATATTCAAAACAACCTTCCCCAAAATTCCGTTTTTATATGTTGAAAATTAAGTCCCTTCCAGTTCCATATTCGTCATACCAGCAGCAGCGCCTTTGGAATTCTGGTTTGCCATTTGGGTGCTCTGGCATCTGGACTAGCATGCCAGTCTAATTCTTACTTGCTGTTTGCCTGACAAAGCCATACCACAAGTGTAAGGAGAGTGTCTATAACTCTCCTGTTTCCAGCGTGGTGGTGCTCAGTGCACAGAGCCAATGCATGGAAACCAGCCTTTTGAAACCAAAGTTACTAGAGCCTAGCAGAGGAGGCTGGAGTAATAGCAACTTATAGGGAAAAGTTCGATTATTATAACAAAACACCACCAAAAATGATGTGGTGCACAAAAGGGAAACTGGTAAGCATCCCAGGATGGAGGGAACCTGGGCGAACCAATGGTGCATGAGGGGATAACCAGATCATCTGTAAAATTGTTTGGTGAATTTAGCGTGAGACCTCCTCAAAGGGGTCCGCGCATAGGATTGTTCAAAATAACATAAGCAAAAAATGGAAAATTGGGAAAATGGTTTATTGGGAAGTCAACCAACAAGGAGTGTTGGTCATGGGAACCAGAATTAAACTATGGCAGGGAAATATGGGGTTTGCAGAAGTGGGCCCAAGCACTGATTACCGGTAAACAAACACTACCATCCTAATTGGTCTAATATGCCAAAAGTGACTTCACTCGAGTAATTGATTGAAGTTGGATCTGACCCAAATGTGTTGTTTCATATATAAAATGGGTTTCTAAACCCCATTTCTTGACTAACCAAATTTAACCATCTGCATTCATTAGGTAAACTGTCCATTTTAATGCCTGGGCCGATGTAAGGGGCTGGGCATTTGGCACCTCACTAGTACCAACCTGGGCATATTTAGCCTGTACCCAGCATTGGTCTAGGGTATGCCCAAGGTCAGGGAGGGCCTGTAGCTTCACCTTCTGGGCCTCCTGGCGCCCAGCCTTATCCTTAGGGTTGGTCCCCACTTGATGTTGCTTACCCATGACAACAAGCTGTATAATGTCATGTCAATGATTTTGGAGGATGATGTACCCCTTCTCAAAATTGTTCAATTTCTGCACCGCTCATCCATTACTTTTAGTGCTCCTAACGTGGAACAAAAAGCCCCTGAAGCTGTTACTGAACTTTCAGTGGGGAATAGCCAACAACAATTTAGCTATAATATGTTGGTTAATATGCAGGCATTTAACCTTTCGCTGGCTCCTTTCTGGCCGTGCTATGGTCATTCAACTCATCCTCAGTTAAGTTACAATCTCTTATTTAAGTTCCAATATGGGTTTTTAGAGGCATCACAACCACGTGAGCCATATAGGAATACCTGTTTCTCTTACAGTCAAAGAGACCATTATGTGCTATCTGCCCTGGTAACCTGCTTGCCTATGCAGTACCACTGGTCCTGACTGACCAGGGAAAAGTTCAAGTGGAGTAGGGATGTGATGCTCTACCTCCGCTGAGTCAAATTTAATTGTCCCTGTTAAATCTAATGAGCCCCTTTGCATCAGGCCTAATCCCCAAACTTACAATTCATTAAACCAAAAACTGTAACAATTGAGTTCATCTCAATCAATTTATTTTGACTCAGATTCAGATTTTCCAAATCTGAGTCAAATCATATTTAAAATACTTTTAAATTAGTCATTTTTGGTGTTGGGTTGTGCCTAACAAAAGTTGTAGATTAAGCTCATATGAGCCTAATCAATGACTTGGGTGAGGCTTCCAAAGAGCTGCCTTTATAAGGCATGCCCACCAATTCTGAAGCTCACTTTGGAATTTTACTTCTATTATTCCCTTCCTGGGGAGCATTGTCAGTTGCTCCCCAGACGAGCTCTGGTCGGTGGGCCCTTTTATATCCTGAATAAAATTAAATGTTGTTTTGGGGTTAGCATACCTCTCTTACCTGTTGGTCTTTTTTGGGTGTCCAGTGTTGAGGAGCTTTTGCATGGCTGTGTCAGACCAAGCCCAAGGACTTTGCATAAACAACTATTATTAGGCAATGTTTGGCGCTATTGGTGCCCCAAACCTCTCCATACTTGGTTATGCTGCTTTAGTTGTTTGTTGGTGTGCCAAAGAATCATTTATTATATGGCAGTCAGAAACTGGAATTTCCTGTCCGTTACACAAACCTTCAGTGATATTGATGACTTCACCCTTAAGGGAGAGAAGAAGAATACAGAGTTGGAGTTCTGCCAAGATGTACAAACACCATAAGCCTGAAAAATCCTTGAGTGTAACGTTGGTGCCAAAGACAGTCCCCACGTTGATTTGGATGCATCAAAGAGTGTAATTACTGCAATGTCAGTGGAGAAATTAGTTCAAGAGTATCCTCATGTTGGCACCAGTATTGTCACTTTTCTCAATAACAAGAAGCCCATGGAACATCGATGAATCCCCCCTTGGGTTGGGACCATCTAGTACTAAAAAATAAGCCCATGGATGTGCATGTGCTAAAATACAACGACTTGTCTTTTTTGGAGTGTACCTACTGTGATATCTTCATAGGAAATACCAAAATTTGAGCAAATATAGACATGGCACTCCCACCAATATAATATCCACTCAGAATGTGGCTAGGCTTCTGCTGAAGCCTGATGTGAACCATCAGGTAGTGTATGGGACCGCTGAAGCACAAAGAACTGTGTCAGAGGGTGCCTACAGAACGTTGCCTTTGAGGTTCAGGTTGATTGGCACTTCCACTCCAGCTGTGGTTTTGCCTAACAATAATTATGACACGCTGATTGGGGCCACATTCATGAAGCAATTTAGGGTGGTGTTTAATATGGAGGAGGAAACTTTTAGGATTTTGGGACAACTGATTCTTATCTATTTCACATTTATCAGAATCCCAAAAGAACCTATCCACTCTTTTTAAGTATCTTGCGTATAGTGATGAGTAATTCCTGTTTGCTAATGGTGGATGAAGCGGACTACCAGCTCTCCCTAACCAGGTTTATGAGTGTAATGGTATTCCGCTAAAAGCTGCAACCACCTTTATATACCTTACAGACATCAGGTTATAGTAGGGACAGAACTCAAAATAGATGTCCCCAAAGCCTATAAGGAGAAAGTATGGTCCCTACCAGAAATTACAGATTGAACCTTATGTGACTACTGGATTACTGTTACCAGGGCATGGAAAAGTGAAAGTCTTTTTATTAAATCTACAGAAGGAGTCTATGGTGGCTCAAAGACACCAAGTGGTGACTTTTCTGCATTTGACTCCAATTGAAGTTCATCATATACATGACTTTGGCTCAAGAGGATCTAGGTCTATCTGAAAAAGCCTTAGCTTATGTAATGACCATGGTTCCACGTGAGGCTCTGACCAGGCTGTCAGATGACCAGATAGATAGGGTGATGGCCCTGTTTGAAAAATATTGAGACATCTTTTCATCCAATGACCATAATTTGGGATGTGCCCATGGGGGGTGCATTGTTTGGACACCGGAGACCATCCTCCCATTTTGATCATGGCCTATTTGTCAATCCAAAGTGCAGAAGAGGTTGTACTCACAGAAGTATATAAGTTGATTGAACAGGGAATGTTAGAGTCATCAAAGAGCCCCTGGGTGTCCTTTGTGTTGATCACTAAAAAAGATGGCACTAATCAAGTAGCAATTGACTACTGGAAACTTAATCATATCACAAAAAAGATTTGTATCAACTTCCAAAAATTGATGACGCTCTGGATTGGCTGGGTGGGGCCAAGTATTTTTTCACCATGGATTTGATATCAGAAGTTGGCAGATTGAGTTGACAATGGCGGAATGAGAGAAATGTGCTATTATCACCCCTGAAGGGGTTGTTCCAACCCAAGCAAATGCCTCAAGGGTTATGCAATGCTCCAGTTACATTCTAGAGGGCTATGGACACTAAATTTTAGGGATCTATAGTTGTCCTGCGTGCTAGTCTACCTCAACTATATCAACATGTTCTAGTTGACATTCACCAAATATTTAGACCATTTAGAGCAAGTGATCCGCTAACTTGCTGAAGCAAACGTAAAATCAAACCTCAAAAATGCCCTTTTTTCAAGGAGCAATTAGAATACCTCAGATTTGTGATAGAAATGAAAGGGCTTAGTCCTCAGCCAGCAAAGGTTGAAGCTATACAAAAGGTGACTTGGCAAGACAAAAGAGGGATATCCAGGTGTTCTTAGGGATGGTTGGGTACTACCTCCGGTTCATCCATAACTTCACCTGTATTGGGGCTCCCTCTTTGAGTTATTAAAGAAAAAAGCCACCTTTAAATAAACTGAGCATTGTCAAAATGCTTTTGATGTTTTACAGACTTCATTAGCTAGTGTGCCAGTCTTACAATATACTAAATAAAGAAGGAATTTATTATGCAAACGGATGTATCTCTTTTCACCATAGGAGCGGTATTATCCTAGAAGGATGATGACGGCGTGGATCACCCAGTTGCATATTATAGTTGGAGCTTAAACAGCCACAAACAGAATTATACTGTGACTGAGTGGGAGTGCCTTGCTGCAACTTATGCATATAAGCAGTTCTGAGTCTACCTACACAGAGTAAAATTCAAGTTAGTGATGGATCATGCATTGTTGCATTAGTTGCAGAATCTTCATGAGCTCAAAAGGCATCTTGCTACATGTGCCCTAAAGCTACAAGCTTATAATTTTAAAATACTGTATTTTCCCAGTGCAAAGCACCAAAATGCTAACTGCTTATCATGGCTGCCAACAATTGTGGTAGCAGTGGATTTGGGCGACTTGCTATATGAAAAATGGTCATTGGTCAATATGTGGATGAACTGCCAAAGTTGTTTGGGCACTAGATGGGATGATGGCTGATATGATGAAAAATGGGGGAGTTATATAAGCGGATCAATAACAATATGCTGAGTCTTCCAAAACCCTCCGCTTGACAGGACATTATTTTGAGTGTGCATAAGGCAGTGGGTCATGGAGGGGTATGCAAGATGTTGGAATTCTTGCGGCTTTATTACTATTCAGAAAGTATGCACTTTGATGTTGGAGACCATTTCCTGCTGCCACCAGTTCCAAGTGGAGAAGCCATTCTTCCAAATGATCTCTTACCAGCTGTTGAAACCTCATTTTGCTTGGCACATGGTGTCTATTGACGTTATTGGGCCCTTGCTGACAGAAGCTAACTGGTATAAGTATATCTTGGTGGCAATTGACCATTTGACCAGGTGGGTGGAAGCACGGGCAACATGACATCTGGTGCGGTTACTGTGGCTAAGTTTGTAATGGAGTGTTTAATTCATTGTCACGGCCGCCCTCAGTTTATCCTTACTGTCAACAGAACTAATTTTACCTCTCACATACTACCCAAGCTTAATGAAATGATAGCCATCCATGGGGTTTTAACAACCCTGTATCACCCTGAATCTAACGGAATGGTCAAATGGGTCAATGGGATGCTGGTGAATATACTCTGGAAGCTAAAATGGATAGACCATCCAATTGGATACACTCCTTTTTACTAATGTTCACCTACAATATTAGCTACCACTAAGCAACAGGGAAGAGCCCTTTCCAGTTAATATATGGATGGCACCCCGCTCTACATGCACTGCTCTTTGCCTGCATGGAAGATACTAGCGAAATGGATCCTCACCGCTACTTGGCCACCCTAACAAATACGTTGATTAAATTACAAACTGAAGCATACTCGTTCAGCTTGGCCAAGAAAGTTAAAAACCAGGCTGCTGATAAGGTACAGAGTAGCAGGCTAGAACAGTTCATGGATGGGGATGTGGTTCTATTCCACAATCAGCATGGGTTTTGGCAGAAGCATAACCTAGCTATTATTTGGATTGGACATTTTGAGATAATAGAAAAAACAGTTGTTGATGCCTATACTATCAAAGCCTGCGAGTGGTCAGATTATTAACCAAGTGCACACAAAGTTACTTTGGTCATATAACAAAAATAGAGAATCATCTAGAAAAGAAAAAAGAAAAAAGAAGTGAATCATCATTATCATGTGGGTAAGTAAGCTAAGTTTATTAGTGCCATTGCTTGGGTCCTTCTGCTAGCCTGTCTTCTTCTCCCCGCTCTTTATCAGTTTCTTGTGGTGAGCCTTGTGCCTTGATTGGTGGGACCCTGTTTCTTTTATTGCCACTTTGGAAAAGGTGCAGATTTGATGGACCCTTCTCAGGTTGGTGGTAGGGGCAGAGGCTACCGTGTTAGGGGCGAGGAGTTAGCATCCACTCTGGGGCCATCACAACAGCAAATGAAGGGGAGGATGGGGTGGCAGAACTAGAGGAGGAGGATGGACTGGGGACCAAGGGTAACAGGCGAGGTGGAGATAGCTCATCCATCTGATTGAGATCAAGATGAACTCACTCTTGCCCCACTAGGAGCAAAGCCCACAATCACATGTGCTGATGATCTTGAGAGATCAATGTGTACCTGAGAAGGGGGTTGGAGTTGTAAGGGCTGGCGCACAAAAAGGTGAGTCCCAGCTTGGGGGAAAAGGCCACGTCCAGCACCAAGCAACACACAAGGAAGTCCTCCATGCTAAAATAGGCAACTGGGAAAGGAGAAGCCTCTGTAAATGCTTCTCAATGGGCCCACTCAAGGGCCACCTGGTGCCGCTCCATCCCCAACCCTAACTCAACCATTGGATGGAAGAAGATCATGTTGCCAATAAGTGCCATGATGGGGAGGTATCAGGATGGGTTGTTGGTGCAAAAGGCCAGCAAATGCCGCAGTGATCCAGATTACAAGTGATTCAACCAATTACTTTAAAAGTGCACCACTAGGGACTGAAAGTGTATAGGAGTTTGGGGAAAGGACCCCGACCAGCTGGCTATCACCCACTGCATGAAGCACAGCATCAGTTGTACTGATAGTATTGTAGATTAGGCTTGGCGGGAGGAAGGAGCATTAGACAGCTGAAGCTAACCGCCAGGAGCTGGGCCACCTCATTAAATGAAGGGCCTCAACTCTTATCTCCTCCCCAGTGAAACTGGGTCACTATGTCCCTGAAAGGGGTGCGCAAGGCAGACAAATGGCCAACGAATTTAGAAAGGAGTTCCTCCTGAGCCAGAAGGGTCACAGCGTCAATTTTAGCCCCTCCTTCATTGGATGGAGGAAGGGGGAACTGGGGAGTAGGATGCAACCTGGGTCAGTCAGATCTGTGTCAAGCCATAATTGGAAGAAAAAGTTGAAGTTGTAAGCTTGTAGTTGTTGGTGTGTGGTGGTCTGCATCAGGATTAAAGAAACGTTGTACAGCTTATCGTCCAGTCAAAAGGGGGGTGTAATGTCAAGAAATCTATATGAGTGTATAATAAGCTAAAATAACCACTGGCAGACCATTAGTTTCCGTAGTGATTAGGCCTATATGAGCATTATTGAGCATCTGAGTTGTTGAGCAAAGTCAACCTCAGCATATAGAAAGAATTCCGCCAAAGAGATAATGATAAGGCGGTTAGGAAATGACAATGCACAACAAATAATTAGTAAATCTCCTCAAACTAGGTGATTGTGAATTTAAGAAAGGGAGATCAGTTGGACCAATGTGAATACAACAGAATGGAGAGTCTAAGAAAAAGGGTCAGTATTGACTGAAGTCACTTACATATAAGCAAGATGAGAAGGTTGGAAAGGAGGAGGTTTTTAGTAAGAAGAAGAAGAGAGTTTGAACTCTCTTTACACTCAGCGTAACTTTCCAAGAGATTTACACAGTTAATTAAAATTAAATCCTAATTGCCTGCTGTAGTTTTGCTCTCATGCCATTGTATTCCCCGCTGGCTGCCCCAGTGTGGGGCAGCGGCAAACCCCCCACCATTTTCTGTCCAACAGGAAAACATGCTCGGACTGGCTCACCCAGTCACACCAAACCCCTGGGACGATTCATTCCTCCAAGAATCTCGACGCCCACCTCACTTGAACCTAAACGGTACCCCACTGCCCATTGGTGCTCCCCTGGAGCAACATGCGTTTTGGCTTTTGGGTTGACTATGGGAAACTTTTATCCTACCATGACCAAGCCATTATCAAAATGGCTCAGGCGGTGATGCATCCCTCCAGTTTTATTGACTTTTGCCCCTATAGGGCACTTTTATCTCAGCTTCACATGTGAAGCCAATGCCACCACAGTGGCAACTGTGCCCCTGGTTTTCAGGGTACCCCTCTTCCAACAACTTGGACCCAGCTCCCAGCAGATACCACTTTGGTGGTCCAATTCGCTGGTTTGCCCACTCACCTTCCCCCTGAAGAGCTCCACCAGGAGCTGATGGACGATTTGGAAGCCTATGGCTCCAACCCCATCCTGCAATTTATAGTCCCAAATGGGGCCACAAGCCTCGCTGGACCTCAGGCGTATGCCACAATCAGCCCTGATTCAAATAAAATTGCCCTGTCAATCCCCCATGCCGTTATCCTCTCTGCCCCCAACCATCCATTAAGGGCCCGCGTCAAGGGCAGATGGACAATATGCCAATATGTTTTGAGCTGGACCACTCAAAATGCAAATGCCCATCCCTAGCTGCTTCTGATGGCGTTGTTTTCTTGTCCGCTGGCATCCATTCCACCACCCATCCTGAGCTACCTTTGGTATGGGGTGCGATCCTACCTCCCCCTCCCCCAAAGCTTGTTGCTGCTGCTGCACCTGTAGCCTCCAATCAGCCTCCTCCTTGCCCCAGTGCCACAAATGCTTCATCCAATCAAACACAAGATTGGACCTCAATTCAATCTCATGCATCCTCCAGTGAACCAATTAAACCACAGAAATATGCCTACTCCCCAATTCAAGTCAACCAAAATCCTTGGTACTTATTAGCTAAAATTGATGGGTCCAAGAATAAAAGTGAGAACCGCAATACACAAATTGAGCAGTTTGTGTATATTGACAATAGCAAGGAACTACCCCCTCACTTATAAACCCCCAGAAAAACGTTAAAACGTTCCGCAGCAACCACCAGCTGGCTGTTGAAGCAATGGCCAAGCCAGATTATCTCCCTTTCCACAAAACTGTTGCCAAATCAGTGGCGATGTTCACAGGAGGAATCCCTCCTCCCAATATTCTCTCCAAAGCCAATAAGGTACAAAAAGACATGCTGATTAAATCCCACAAAGAAGCCAATGATGACATTCAGCATGTGGCAGAGGTAGCACGGAATGTCAAATCAAAGATTATCTGCACCAATTTCTCCATTTTTATAAAACTACCTGACACATGCATGAAAGCTGAACTAACTTTAACAAATTAGATCAAAACCCTTATATATGGCGGATGTCTTAATACCACACCAATTTTCAGAAAGATAGCTTCACATCCCACTGATACCCTGACGCCCCTGCTCTCCGCCATATCCTGTGACATGATTTGGGATGAATAAATTATTGAGGATGAGTTCCCTGACCCCTCCTCCCTTTCCGCCATGATGGGATAGGCGGTTTCTGCTGTCCCACCTGGTTGGTTGAGTTTGCGTTATGTGTGTGTTATTCGCTCATTTTGGGTTAATCATTTATCTTTATTTTGGTGAAGATTTAATTTTAGGCTTTAAGTTTTGGTAATGTCCATCTCCTGGTCATCTTACCTTAGTTTAATAAAAAGAAGAAGAGAGTTTTCAGTAGAAGCTGCATATATATAATATATAAATAAAGGGTTATAACAAAAGAAATTGCTTCAAGTTTTTATTATATTTATTAATTTATCTTAGGACCAATGATCTCCATATCATCTGTCTTTTGCTCAGTGGGATTAACCCTGTGTAACCTCTTTAGCGTATCTTCAATATATTGCCAAAGTTATAACAAAAATGGTTATCAATCTTATATTGATAAGCTACTGTCATTACAAAATCAAAATTTATTCATAACAAATTAAAAGATAATGTAATCATTTTAAAGCGAGGGTAATCTATTACAAAACCTCTAGAAATTGTTAGTTGGGATGTCAAAGAATCAGATCCTGATGCATAATTATCATTTTAGTCTAAATAAAAACGTGTAATGAATACCAAACTTTTTACATATAGTCACTTATAAATTTTCAAAAGGTGGCAATAATTTGATCTAAAGATTTCATGAATTGGACGATTATATAATTTGACTTAAAGATAAACATCAACAAACCTTACAGACCATTGTATTTTAAAGTTAAAG
This sequence comes from Massospora cicadina, assembly GCA_022478985.1. NCBI lineage: Eukaryota > Fungi > Entomophthoromycota > Entomophthoromycetes > Entomophthorales > Entomophthoraceae > Massospora > Massospora cicadina. The sequence goes on from JAKSZP010017303.1 coordinate 89,956, forward strand.
ATACATTCAATACCATTGTCTTGATGTTGCCTAAAGTTTTATAACTAGCGACCTACTTGGTTAGTTTTAGTTACTACTTTATATTTGTGATAATTTAAAAAATTTGGTAAATATTAAATCAGTTAATGAGCTATTTTAAATTTTAGTTCCCTAACTTTATCCAATGTCATCACTGTTAAATTTTAGTCATATAAAGAAAATGATGACACAAAGATTGTTTTCTAAGCTAAAGTAATATCTTTAGGCCATTATTGGAGATAGTACTTATAAAAGTACAGCTTACTTGACTATCATTTCTAGTCAGTTTAACATTTATAGTAATAGAATACTTATCTCACTATATATCTCTGTATTGATAGCTCATACATCTCCAAAGTCTAGCCTATCTCTGTTATCTGCTTTGTTGCAAAGTGATAAAGATCAACCTAGTGCAATTTTGACTTTTCAGAAGTGAGAAGAAAGTAAGCAAAAATTGACTTGCTGTCTGTCATCTTAAAACCTCACTTAGGTTATCTTAATTAGTCCAACGCCTTGTTTAAGATATTTAAAAATAAAAAAATTTGTCCTAGATTGTTTTATATAACCTAATAGCAAACTGAATCAGATAAATATCTGGGATCTTTAATAGATTGTATCAAATTTTTAAAAATATATGTGATATTGTTTTAAAGTATACAAGTTTAAGTTTTATAGAAGCCAAATTTTATACATAGAGTTGTGTCCTGTTAAACTCAAGAAAGACAAGATCTAAGATAAAAATTAAGTAGTGACGTTTGACTGCTTTTATTTAATCTACTCTGACCTTTTAGAAAGTATGAAATCTTTTCAAACTGACAGATGTAATCAGTTAACTGGCAGTACAGTTATGCTAACCTACACTTAATGAAAGGTTAATATCTGTGTATATATCTATCAGTTAAATGTAAATGCAAAATCAATACTTAAAATTATAATATTTGTTGTTCTAAACATAATACTTAGAAGTAGTTGATTTGGAACCTGACAATTCAAATCATCTATAGATATCAGGTCCATATACTACTACTTGCCACAGATTGTATAATGGAAAGCTATCCACACAATATCTTTGCACTAATAATCATAGGAACAAAGTGAATGAACAAAGTCAGCAGTTATGATGATACTTGAAAGTCCTATATGGAATTCCTTATGATTAGATAAGTTATTCTCAGATAGGCTATGTAAACTTAACTTGATGTACCAATGGAGACAATATAAAAGAATATAAACAATGGTAAGGTACATGTGATTATGTCTCATAAGTTGAAGGAGGAGATGAATATTTAAGGCAGTAAGGATAATAAATTTAAGAATATAAGCAACATTTGGTGATCTTCAGATATAGTAAATAAACTAATCTGTAATTAAATAAATGATTTTAAATATGAGCAACTCCAACAAAATAAAACAATACTAAAATTTTTATTGTACAAGTTAACTATCAATCAAGTATGGGAGACTACCCAGGGGTCTCCAGTACTTATAAATCTACACATAATGGTAAAGTACTATAAGAATGTCCAATCTCAAATTACTCACTATCAAATGGCCCTTATAATTCTAATAATCCCTCCATCCTTGTACAGAAAATACTTTTTACCATTTTGATAATGGTCCCTAGTTTCCAATCTTTGTTATCATATTGCTAGCTAAACTTTTCTTACAGGTACAGCAACTACCCATCTCTTGTTTACTACATTGGATAGAGTAATTATAACTTTAATAAGGGAAAATTGACCCTTAATGCCAGAAATGTGCCTATCACTTTTAGCCTTTTGAAACCAGTCAATATAAAACTATTTGTGACATAGTTGTGGTGGGTTAAACCTGAAATAAATAGTCTAAATTGTTAATAAGTTCAAAATCAAAAAATAGTAACTTAAATAAGAGATATGGCAGATCTGACTAAAAATAAGCTTAGTTTGAACTTAGGCATCATTTTGAGATAATAAGACTAAATGGTTAGAAATTTAGCATTGGGATATAAAATGGTATGGAAGACAAACTATGTAAAGACTTGATAAATAGCAAAGATTATAACAAAATACAATACTACTTAGAAAATTTTATTTATAAAGCAACATTATAAAGCTTTGCAAGCAAATTAATCTAATAGACAATTGTATAGCATCTAAAAACAGAAAATTTTTATTTAAAATGGCCATTTAATAAATTTATAATAAAAATAAGAGGTTTAACTTAAAATGATCAGTGTATTCCCCCTTAAAGTTGGGACCACCTTTTATTAAAAATATAATAAAAAACTAAAAATAAACTTTTTAAAATACTTAACCCTAAATTGTAAAAGTCAATAATTTTAATTGATAAGTAGACTTACCACTAAGGATATACAGAATGTCCATGTTATAACTTTGGATGATAAAGAGAATACTGGGCTTCTAAACTGTGTAATGAACAAATAACCATTACATCAGCCCAAAAGCAATGGATGGCTGTTTGCCACTTCATCCTCACACCAATGGGGCTCAGCAGAGCCAAAAAAGCAAAAATCAAAGTTGGGGCCAAAATTATGGTTTTATTATCATAAAAAGTTTGCATAAACTGAGCAAAAACATTATATAATATTCAAGGTGTGTTTTATAAATTCAAGGGAAGCTTTTACAACAGATGTCAGAGAAATTAGAGCAGAAATGAGGGAAGTTAAACACCTTTTAAGGTAAAAATCAAACTTTGTCATCACATATAAGAAGTTAGATCTTAATAATCTTATCACTGCACAGCTAAGAGATTTGGCACTTCACAATAAAGGGGGAGTTACACTTGGCCCTAAAAGGTAAGTGCAAAAAACACATTTCATAAAAATGAAAATGCCATAATGTACTTAATTCAGTTTGTCATCAACCACTTGTAAGATAAAGGCATTGATGGGTGACAGCGGAGGTTAGGGAAAAAGGGGAGCATAAGGCACTGTGGGCATGAAAATGACAAGGACCTTATATGGCACTTTTATATGAATGTGGAAGACATGATGAATAAGTGGGCACATAAAACACTGCGCGATTAACTCACTTAAGATAGGGTCTGAGACACAGGTCAATAATATTGAACTTGATCACAGATGCAGCAGGCACAGGCCATTGGACAAACAGGTGCACAACAGAAATGCAAATGTTATGGGGGCACTGAATTGGGGAGGCATTATGGGTCATGTGGCAATCTGAAGGAAGTACTGGTGGGAATGCAGAGCAACTTGGTGACTGGAAGACTTGGGACATTTGTTAAATGAGTCTCTGTAACTTTCCCATTCCATGAGAGGTGGTGTGTAATGCACATGAAAATGACCGGGGAACATGACACTAACATCAAAGGAAGAGAGAACCTCAAAAGGTGCCAGTACACAGGGGACTCAAGGAAAGAGTGTACAAAGTTTGTGTAAATTGCTAGATATACTAAAAATGTGAGGACTTGATTGGACTCCAGGGGGAGTCCATAACCATGTGCAGATCTTCATTGGGGTTCTCAGGCGCCTTGGTTTGGAGAACCAAAGGCTTTCCCAAGGGGAAAAAGAATCCATAGATAGTTTAGAAAAGATAAAATGACCTATATTGTTAGAGACCTTTTCCAGGAGGTCTGTAAAGAGATCAGACCAAAGGACCTTCTGATAAGTTAAACAAAAGTATTTTTTAAAAATCAATTTGACCCACAAAGAAGATTGGTCTTAAAACACTACATCTAAAGAATTGGAGTATCTTTTTCCATTGGGCATGGTACAGCGCCTAATCCAAACAATACCGTAAACTATCATCCTTTTTTGTACTATAGCTTGAGTAAGATCGCATATTGTGATTAACTGCAATCAGATTTTTCTGTATTTGGCAATATGGTAAACTCAAATAAACTTGAAGCCTCATTTTCCAAGCAAACATAACGTCTTTACAAAATTTATAAAATAAAGGGTGCACTTCAGAGGTGAGAATTTAATGCTCCCACAATCATCATGAGCACCCCTAGAACCAACTTGGGTATATCTTGCCCTTATCTAAAGTTGGTCCAGGGTCTGCTTCAAGTCTTCAGGCTCACAGCTTGATTTAATTGGACTCTTAAATGCTCAGTATCATTGGTACAATCTATCCCCACAATTATTTCATTTGATAGTAACATTGGCATATTAGTGTGCAGCAAAAATAATGATCTTAAAATAATGTAATAAACAAGAACCCATTATGTCAGCTCAAGTGCAATGTACGGCTGTCTTCCACATTGGCTCTACATTGATAGGGCTCCTTGGAGCCAAAAAAGCAAAAAATATAAAAGTAAAACCTAAATTATAGAAACTATAAGAAAGTTGCTCATGTGATTGAGAAATAAAACCATCAAAAATTTCAAGGTGTAGTTCACTTGAAATTCAGAGAAGCTTTTATACCAGACATTGGATAATTAAAAACATAAATAAGGGGGGAAAACACTGAAGAGTCAGTAGAAATCAACTGCGCCGTCATATCTTAGAAAGGTAGATTTAATAGTCTAATCGATGTGTGACCAAGAGATCCAGCGCCTCACAACAATGGGGGAGTTATGTTAGGTGTCATGTTTCATGACTATATTTAAGGGTTAATTACCAGGACAAGGATGGGAAACAAGAGTCAAAGAAGGTTAAGCTTCAGGATCTTCCTAACTTAAGGTACTAATTAGACCAACGCTGGGTGCAGGCCAGGTATACTCAGGTTGGTTCAGAGGAAGTGTGACATGCCCAGCCATGTGTAATGGCTGTAGCATTAAAATGAACGTGTTATCTATTAAATAATAATGTCTTTTTTCAGTTACTTGGTGAAAGGGGTTTTAGAAACATCTAAAATATGAAATTTTTAACTCAGGTCAGCTTCAATTTCAATCAATCACTTGATTTCAGTTAAATTTAAAGTACATTACTTTGTTGGATGGAAGCGTGCACTTATTAGTGCACCAGGGCTTAGTACCACTTTCACCAATTGATAATTCCACCAAAGTAGCTTAAATATGATTTTCAAGGCCAACCTTTATTGTTGGTCGTCTTTCCCTTTAATAAACCCTTCTTTAGTTTTATGTTTTTTCTTATGTTAACTTGGGTGAACCTGTGCAAAGACCTCTTCAAGGAGATCTTGTGCAATGTTAGCCATGTTATTTGTGAAAACTTTTAACTCTCATCTAGTGCCAGCTGCTCCTCTTAGGTCCCCTCCAGACTGAAGCGACCTTACACTCCTTCACAGAACACCGCTTGGATATGGAATCCTCTTTGGGGTCCACTAAAGTCTTGCTGTTTGTACAATTCCTATTACTATACTCCACGCTGAACACCATCGCCTTATGTTATTTTAGCTAAAGCACCCTCTGCTTCTAACTTTCCTTTAATACTGACAACTAGTTCCATTGCGTTGGTCCTGTGCACTGTGCACCACTGCGCTGATAAACTGGAGAGTTATAGACACTCTCCTGTCATCAGGATCCAAAAGTTAAGTGAATAAAAATCAATCATTTAAATATGAATGCCACAATTGACTTAATCTAGTTTTTGACAATCTATATGTTCTGTAAACATAGAACTCATAATTCTAGGGCATAGTCATTCTACCGACTCTGAATTGGGACGTTATAGGGGTTATGTGAGGCTTAAAAATGTTAAAAAAATTACAAAGACCCCATAACAAGCTGAATGGTTGCAATGGGGCAACTGTGGGTCTTGCAGGGGCAACCTCCAGGACAGGAGAGGCAGGGTGAAAGATGTCTTCTCTAGTTTGTATAGTTGTTTTTTTAATGAATTGTATCAAAATAATAGGAATACACTCACTGGATGAATTGTGTCAAAATGGCAATCATTTAGAGAAAACCGTGGTTGAAGGCATGTACAGCGTGTTATAAATCAGCAATAAAGATTGTGGTTATAAGTTCTCATAAGCTAATTCACAGAGCGGTTCACTACTGGATCAATGAATTAAAGCACCCACTACATGATTATGTGTACCATTTTGTGGAAGCCATCTGGGTTTCCATATTAACTTGAGAATATTTTATGGGTGGAAGGCGGATTCCATGGTGATTAAATTAAAGGGACAATTAAGTATATTAAAAAATAGATTCTGAATAGAAAAAACTGGCAACAACCCTAAAGAAGGGCCGTTGTCTTTATAGTAGGGAGAGGGAAAATTCTTTGGTGTTCTCAAAGCATTGGCCTGGGCCTAGAACTTATGAGACATATCCAATTGGTTGGGCTAGGAAGAGTAATATGGATTGGGAAGAATCTTCAAAAGCTTCAATAAAATTGTAAGATTTTTTATTTTGGATCAGCAGATTGGTGAAAAACTTTGATTTATAGAACACCTTTGACACAAATTTGTTTTAATTGGTGGATTTGTGCACCCTGTTTTGCATGGATCCATTCTTACTGGGAAAGAAATTAAAATAACTTCAGGGTGGATTGGGTGATTCAGAGGGCCAATCCGTGATCCAGGCTAATAGAAAAAAATTATCAGGCATGTTAGCCTAATTTGGGTTTATATGAGGTTTGGAGAGGTTTTGGACAGTTCCTTGAATACTATGAGCAACCAGGATATGTTTGTAATGAGACCTAAGGTACTGCCTGATGTCCCTAATCTTTACTACCTCTTTTGTAAACCAATTCTATCCTTTTTAATAATGAATAGGATAAAAAGGGGCAGAGAGGAAGGATCATTAGGGCAAGGCAATAACCCATCACTCATCTACCATACAAGCTGGGTTACTTAGTAGGGAAAGGGAATCAACAGGAGGCCTGGGTGTCCCTCTTACGCCTGAAGTAGTATTTATCATGATACAGGTGGATGAATGGGAATCAAGACTTACATTATACTTCCCTTTAAGAACAGGGATTAACATGCCTCTTGGAGAGTGAGCTGGTGAGTAATTCTTGTGCTTTTTAAGAAGTTTGATAGCAAGGATGGGTGCAACCTTACAAAGGGATGGCTGCTTTTAGATAGAATTTGTGGAAATCTTTAGCCAGTTTTTTGAAATATATACAAATTTTACCACTCAACCAGCTTTTTTAGGGGACACTCCTTCTAATTTGTTGAGATTCTGATATGACTGGACAATAAGCCCATAGTATTTATAGCGGCATGGGTGAGATTGGCCGAACCAAGTAGTATAAGAATATTGTTTATATTGCCTCGACATAAGGTGATAAGGCAATACTGAGCTTCAGACGAATATTTATTATTTACCACCAAATTTGGCGATAAGGCGATATCAATGTACAACAAATATCTAGTAGATCGCCTCAGATTATATGATAGTAAATTTAGGAATAGTAGAATCTGCCAGAACTAATGAGAATAAAGTAGAACTGAAAAGTCTAAGCATAAGGGTTGGTATCAACCGAAGTAACTGATATATAAGTGAGATGAGAAGGTTGAAAGAGGAAGATTGTTAGCATTAAGAAGCAAGAGAAGCAGAAGGGATCTACTGTTATATATTAAAATAAATAAAGTGGTGTGGCTGAAGCAATTGCTTCATATTTTCTTAAAATCTTCACATTTGTCTCATAACCAACAATCTCCATATCGTCCATCCATTGCTCAGTGGGATAAACCCTGCACAAAAACTTTACAGTTTATCTAAACAATATCACCAAATTTATAACAGTGGTACTACTACAGGGGGACCATTGAAAAACCACAGATAAATAAAAATTCTCCAACCTGTGGCTATGGTATATCAGGACTACACCAAAGGAGAATCCCAAACTGCTGCACTTGCTAAAAAATAAAAACAAAACTTGTTGTGGACGCAAAGCTCAAAAAACAAGAGGAGCTCCTTCAGGTAGTTTTTAAACGTAAAGAATCAACTTAAAGTGCTGCTCTTCAGATGCAGATACTTGGACAACAGAACAAGCAACCTGCCAATTTCCTGGATGATGCTACTGAGCGAAACCGCTGCACAGAGCGGAAGTTGTCACCTACCTTTTACCTACCTCATCACCATTAGGAAGTGGAAGAATAAGGTTCACTTAGAAAGGATCACTTTATGATGACTACAAGACTGGATGTACAGCTGAGAAGCTTTTCTCTGAATATGCAGGCAGCATGAACTGCTCAACCCAAGAGTTCAGCTCTGTGGATGATTATGTTCCGACCTACCAAAACCCTCATGTGATGGCCTTTCTGCCCACCGAAGAGCCCTATGATACACCTAGAGCCGCTGACTCTTCTGAGACAGCTCCCTACTGAGATTTCAGCTATGGCCCTTGATCAAATCCTCAGTACACTCATAAGGCTTGCAGTTGTGAGTGGGAGGAGGGGGTCTACATAGACAAGCTAACACCATTTGACTGCAATGGGAACATCCATGGGTTCTTCAAATGATTTAAATTTGATGTGGAAGGAGCCTCCAATTGGCGTAAGGCTAAGCTGCTGATATCCGCTCTGGATGTTGGGAGTGCTGACCAAGTTACCTGTTATCCTCCAAGCACTTCTGCTACATACCAAGAAGTGAAGGATACTGTGCTGTAGCTGTTTGGAGGTACTGCAAAGATGTCACAGGTAAGGCTGAGTCCTTGACCACTGGATTCCAACGTAATGAGACCCTCACTGAATTTTTTGACCAATTTAAGGCGGAACGCATGTGTTAGTTGGAGCAGGAGTTCTAGCTGAAGCCAATGTGTGCATTGCAATGACCTCCGTGGTGAAGCTATACCATGTTCTTTGCAACATCATGTCTCTAATTTTGATTATGCCATACCCCTGCTCAAAATTATTTAGTTTTGCGCTGCCTATCTGCTACCTTCCCTCCATCCAATACAGAGTGGAAAAATAATGCAGCCATTTCTGGACTACCTTATTTGGGGAAATTCTCACATCCTGTTCAGCTTCCATCTAGTAGCCCCTGACCTTATTCTAACTACGCGCTTCATCTTTAGCTGAGTACCCACAGCAGTTCAACTACTGCCTCAGACCTTCTTATGATAATCATCAACTGCCCAAACTAATGACCTGGGCCTAATTACGCTGACCATCTGTTGGGATTTTTGCCCATATTCCCAGCCAGCTAGATTAACAGGAGTCACTAGGGGATAATTCCCCTAATGCGAGGTGAATTGGAAATTGGTTGACCCTGATTTCAAGGTAACTATGTTTGGGGAATCTTTAGGATATTCGCTTAATAAAATCAATTGAGGATTGATATGGACAAATGCTTAAGGTCTTGTCAAGAAGAATTGCCAATGAAATAGGGTCATTTGATAGTGAATACCTATCAGGTGTACTGATTGGGATCAGTTGGGTTTCATCACTGAATGATTAAAAATGTAAGTAGTAAGTTGCAAGGCGAGTGATGCCAACTGCAAACAGCGAATTGATCAGTTGGTTCATGATCTGCCTTAGTGGGTAACAAGTCCCATTACCTAAGAAGGTCTCTTGCCAAATATTGTTAATTCGCTTAAATCAAAAGGAAAACGTTAGGGACACGTTTTCTGACTCTGTTCATTTTAGGTCTCAAGGATGTCAAAGAAAGAATCCTAGCCAGGATGGGTAAAACTATCGTTGCTGAGATGAGGATGGGTGATTCAATGGCATTAGCTGCCATTTCATCCAAGGGTTGGCAATTGAGGGTTAGGCGCCAAATCTCCCACTATAAATTCCCTAGAATTCACCAATAAAGTAATAGTTTTTATCTGGAATATAGTTTTGATTAGTATAGGGTATACAGTAGATATACCAGCTTAGTAACTTGATCAGCATCCAATTGTTCTATTCTTTCTTAGGATATTATTGCTGTGTGTAATAATTGGGAGACTCTTTAAAGAAGATAGTAAGTATATGAGCGGAGATCCAGAGAAGAAGTGGAATTAAACCAAGGACATCTGCCAACTGTGTGTCAAACCAGAGAAACCATCAATGGGAATCTAAGAAAAGATTGGGTTAGACAGTACAAGGGAACAAATCCCTATTTCATGACATCACAAATATTTTAAGCAGAAATACTGGCCAAGCGTTGGGATGAGATCTAGGACTTCCATTCAACTATGGATAATAGTCATCATACTATAATCAACTGATTATATCGACAACTATACAATGTGGAAAAATTGCTCAAAAACTGAACCTGTGCAAGTAATAAGTTTATAGGGGTTAATGACCAATAATAATCAGATTCTAATAATTCTTACAAAATGGTGCTCACTACAGGGGGAGTATTTGAGTAGAAGAACTAAGAAGCATGTCGTTAAAGATGAGTTAAGAAAACTATGGATGGAGTTAGCCACCATTAATCAGAATTCCCTAAACTCAGTGGATTATCAAGAATTCACAGCCTTGGAAAAAGAGTCGACAAGATGAAGGAAGGGATAAAAAATGTCACAAGTTTTGGGAATGCATTACTTGGAAAAGTAACGCCATTAAAGAAGAAAGAAGGGGACTTAATTTGAAAAGTTTTATTTCTGAAGGCAGAGCATGAAGCAGATTGCATTCATTTGAGAAATTTAAGCGCTGATATCAATTGACTGATCAAACAGGTCAAGGAGCTAAAAACTCAAAAAATGTGATTATGAGCTAAATGTGGCAACTGATGCCGAAGAAAGAACTCCTCATATGACAATTGGGAAGTTGAATACCCCAAGAAAAATGCCATTTGCTTTTGCTGCTATTTTGGAGATGATGCCCAAAATCGCTCCCCAAGTGAGCCAATTGGCCAACCAAGATAATTGGCTAGAGAAGCCTTGAAGGAATTCAAGGCAAAACAAAAATTGCTGGTGTTTTATTGGGATAATGCCCCAGTATTTTTCTAACAATTTGATATGACTATGTATGGATATGGTGATAATCAAAAGGCATTGATGGTGATGAATTGCCTAGACACTGATTGCCAAAACCTAGGGTTGTCCCACCTGGAGGGGGACAGCTGGTTGTACGCGGAGGCTAAGGCGGCCATAGTGAAGGAATTCAGGAGCTTGACGCACATGTCAAATTGCAAACAAGAGTTTATAGGCATCCAATTCCATAAAGACAAATCTTTAGCAAGCTTCACAGATCATTTCTAACAGGAATATTAAATCCTGGTCAGAGCAAAGGTACTGGATGACTTTGATGCCAGAATTGAATTAAAAGCAGCCCTTTGTCCCTACCACGATTTGCACCATATGATGTCTTCTATGTTTACAACGGAAATTACTACCTCTCAGATAGTAAATAATTTGAAAATCTTGAGAGCAACCTTTGATGCCCCAAAAGGAAGTTTCAAATTCAACCCAGTACAAAATTAAAATCCTATGAAGGGGAATGAGGGTGCTAAAGAAATGAACAACTTAACTGTGCCAGGGAATAAGCCTAAATAATTCAGATGGATTAATAAGAAAGAGAAGGTCTGTTACCAATGCGGAGGGAAGGGACATTTTGCTGTACATTGCAAGAAGCTGAAGGATCAAATTAACATGGTCCAAGTGAAAGAGTCTGCTGCCGCAAAGGAGTCAGGAAAAGGTCCCAAAGCCTAGATGGGAACAGTCTAGAGCTGCAGAGAAGCCTGTTCCTCCCAATATCATGCACAAAGAAATTGACATCAGTGATCTGTTTAGGGACAAAGACATACAGTATCAACTGTATCAAGAGGTCAATTTGGACATGAACGCGGTAACAAGATCTAGGTCAAAGGGAATCAACCCCAAGATAATCAAGGAAGTTGCCTGACTGTACGCCTGACAAACTAATGGACAAGATTCAAGCCACTGATAATCCTGATGAATTGACCAAAGTATGATTGGATGAGGCAAACCTGTGATCCCACTCAGCACAATAAAGGAATCATTTCTTGATTTATTGGTGCAAATCATTCACACTCTTGATTCAGCTAATAACTCCATTATACACTCAGTAAACACTATCTTACATTACTCCAAGTGTATGTATATAGATATAAAAGTGAATTGAGTACGAGTGAGGGCTATTGTTGACAGTGGAGCGCCCATAAACATTGTCTCTACCAAGCTGGTGAAGAGGATGAAGATCTCGCCTGACTTAGAACACAAGAAGGAATATGGGACAGCTGGGCTGAATACCACCATCTCATGTGGAGTGTATAGCACTTTGCTACTTAGATTCAGATATTTGGTGGTATCTGCGCCAGCAATAGTTTTGGCCAACTAAAACTATGAATTATGATAAGGATGGAAACTCTATGGAAGTACGGAGTTAAATGTAACTTTGAGGATAATACGCAGACCATATTGGGTCAGACGCTATCATTGGTCTATCAGAAGGATGGGGAAGCTACACTGAATAGGAGAGACAACTTTATCACCTGATATACAATGTTGGCATTTTCTCAATTTGATACCAATTAGTTGGCCAGAAGCGACGAGAAATGCCAACGGGATTATAAAAAACTAGGAATTCCACTGAGGATCAAGAATGAGAAAACCATACCACCAGGATCACAGATGATAGTTGACACGGGTTAATGTTAGAGATACTAGAGCTGCTGTATGGGGAGGTTGGAAGCCCCTTAAAGAAGTCCAGAGTAGAGCCATGGGTGTCTCCTGAAATAGCAATACTGGGCCATGGAGAAATTCAAGTTCTCCTGGCGCATTTAAGTGAAAACTGATAAAGATCAAGAATAATCAGATCATCACGTTTGTTCATCTAATCCTGACAGCCAAACTGAGAAAATTCCATGATTTTGGGACCCTCAATGAGATGGAATTACCAGCCAGTGTAACCAAGTGTATCAACCTATTGGTTGATCAAGAGCAACTCGCTGATCTGACAGAAGGACAGCAAGAGGAGGAGCTCAGTTGTTTAATAAGTATCAGGAAGTATTCGCCCAAGATGACCATGATTTGGGATGCACAAGAGATGTGATCCACAAGGTCAATACCGGGGAAAATTTGTCAATCAGGATGAGACCAAATTGATGGTCAAAGGTGGCTGAAGTGGTAGTGGAAGAAGAAATCAGGAAACTAGAGAAGCATGGACTTCTAGTTCCATTGTCAAGTCCCTGAGTATAATTCTTATCGTGAAGAAAAAGGGTGGCTCTAATTGGGTAGTGATTAACAACCAAAAGCTGAATAAGATTACAGAGAAATATTTTGTATCACTACCAAGGATTGAAGATGTGCTAGATTTATTGGGAGAAGCAAAGTAATTCTCCACGATGGATTGATCAGGATATTGGCAAATCGATTTACCAAGAGAAGGCTAAGAGAAATGTGTGATTATTACCGTAAGAGCTATACCAAATGACAAGGATGCCGAAGGGTCTATGCAATGCGCCTACAACGTTCCAGAGGGCCATGGACGCTATACTAAGTGACATGAAGTTGCCATGCGTCCTGGTGTACTTGGACAATATCAATGTTAAGTAGGACTTTTACTGACCATTTACACCACTTGGAAGAAGTATTCAAGAGACTGTCCACGGCCAACCTGAAGATTAAGCCAAGGAAGTGTCACTTCTTCAAGAAAGAGTTGGAATATCTGGGATTCATAATCAGCTCTAGTGGATTGTAGCCACAAGCTTCTAAGATTGAGGCAATAGAACTGATGGCTGTGCCAAAGAGTGTCCAAGACATCCAAGTGTTCCTTGGAATGGTCAGATACTATAGAAGATTATTCAGGATTTTTCCAGATTCGTCAAACCCTTATTCCATTTGTGAAGGATATAAAGAAAGGATTCGTTGGAATGAGGAAGCACAGGAATCCTTCATGAATTACGCCAATATCTAATAGATTCTCTGATTTTTTATCCAAATTTTGATCGAAAATTTATTATACAAACTGATGCTTTAATGATGGCAATCAGCGCCTTATTAAGCCAAGTAAATAAATTTAAGGATGAACATCCAGTGGCATATGTGAGCTAGACACTCTCAGCTGCTGAGAGGAACTACACCATAACTGGGCGGGTATGCTTTGCAGTCATTTAAGCCTGTAATCGGTTTCAGTTGTACATCCACGGAATGCACTTCAAAGTGGTGACAGACCACTCCTCGTTGCGTTGGCTCTATAATTTGAGAGAACCAGAAGGACGACTGGCCTGATGGGCACTAAAGCTACAGGCTTACGACTATGAGATTGTCCACAAAGCGGGGGCTTCTCAATAGAATGTGGATGGCTTATTGCAGTTACCAACGGTCCAGATGGTATACCAGCGGACGGATGAGTTATTCCAGAGAATGGTCGATGAAGAATTTTGGAATGAGCCCCAAGAAATCCAAGGTGCTCTTCAAAAAAATGATGGAAAACACTGAGACCATAGATGGGCAAGTGTTTAAAATGATTAACGGGAAGCAGTTACTATTCCCAATGCTGTCATAAAGAGCAGATATTGTTTATGCCGCTCATAAGGTTGTCGGGCATGGAGGCCTGAGGAAAACAACTGAACATATTTGCCAGTACTATTACTGAGAGTCCATCAACTATGATGTCATCAACTATCTAGCTTGTTGTGTGGAGTGCCAGCTGCACAAGCCACATAAGAATACAAATGGATACCAACTGGTCCACCCTGGATTTGCCTGGCATATGGTGTCCATAAATGTGATGGAACCTCTGATGATGAGCACAAGGGGAGTCAAGTACATAATAGTGGTGATTGATCATCTGACAAGATGGGTTGAGATGAAGGCTCTGGAAAAAGTGGATGCTACCAACACAGCGAAGTTCATCCTAGAACAAGTAATATACTGACATGGATGCCCGCAGGTCCTGGTTAGTGACAATGGGACAAACTTCACATCTCATGTTATCACACAGCTATATGAGATAATGGGGATCAGAGGAGTCATGTATGTACCCTACCAGCTGTAGATGAACGGACTGGTAGAATGATTGAATGGAACGCTGGTCATGACGCTGAGGAAGCTGGTCACAGGAAGAACTTCTGCATGGGGAACATACCTGAGTTTGGTGACGTTCACCTACAATATCAGTCTCATAAAGTGATGGGAAAAACGGCTTTTGAATTGCTATATGGGAGGAAGGCCGCGTTAACGCTGATGTTAAATTTGGTGGTGGAACCAACACTGGGGATAAGTGCTGAGCAGTACCTGAACCAATTGACAAATATCCTAATCAAAATGCAATTGCAAGCATTTGATACAACTTTAAAGAGAAGGATATGAGCAAAATCAACGGACAATAAGAACTGAACGTCCTTATCAGAATGTCAAATAGGAAAAAGAGTTGCTTATTGCAATACACATGGTTTTGGAGAAGAAACAAACTGGATGAATTATGGTCAGGTCTGTTTGAGATTATCACTAAGATGGCAACAGATGCCTATTCCATCAAGAACCTCTTTAATGGAAGAGCTTTAAATTGAGTCCATGCTAAGTATTTAAAGTGATGGATTGATAAAAAAAAACAAAAAAAGAGTTCCAAAAGGACCTCTGAACCATTAAGTTGGTTATGTCCTAATATTTTGGTTAAGTCTGAAATAAGGAACTCTGAGCCTTAGAAAACTGGTAGTTTTGAGAGTACCTAGGATCCAGTTTGGAGGAAAAAATGGACCTCTTAAACAAAACAAGGTCAAGTCCCATGGGAAAATGAAGAAAAAAATATAAATGATTGCTAAAGATATTAAAAAATAATATTTTATAAAATTGCAAAAAAACTGATATATTTTTATTATTTTATTTATTTAATATTGATTTTCCTTGATTCAGGGATGATTATGCCTGTGTTGCCTCTTGGGGGAGGGAGGATGAATTGCTGTAAGAATGAATAAACCGTCAAAATCTATGTGAGAATGGACGCTAACAAGGGCAAAAATTAATGAGCATTATTAATTGGGCCATGAAACAAACATTGATGGAAAGAGTCTCCTATTGAGGATAAGGAGGAAATCAGGAAATTAAGGACGCTGGACCAAGAATCCTGAATATGTCAGCAGGTCATATGCCCTGACAGGGGGAAAACCAGATCCTAGGATTAGTATTGTCACAAGTAAATCAATCAGCCTAGCATGAAAGAGTATTGTGGGGACCACACTCTGAGTAGGTGGTAGCGAGGAGGAGGAAAAGAGCCACATGCTAAAGGTCATCCCAAGCAGTGTTGAGTATTGGTGATCATACTCTGCTTGAGAAAATGAAGTATTAAACTGAGTATCCGAAGTATTGTTAACCTACCTCAGTCCTTTTCTCACTGGAAATCTAGGCAAGATGGAAGTTGTGTTGGGATTTTTGCCCATATTCCCAGCCAGCTATATTAACAGGAATTGCTAGGGGATAATTACCTAATGTGAGTTGAATTAAAAATTAGTTGACCCTGATTTCAGGGTAACTATGTTTGGGGAATTTTAGGATATTCGCTTGGTCAAATCCATAGAGGATTGATATGGACAAATGCTTAAGGTCTTGTTGGAAAGAGTTGCCAATGAGATAGGGGAAATTTATAGTTATTAACTATCAGGTGTACCAATTGGGATCAGTTGGGTTTCATCACTGACTGATTGAAAATGAAAGTAGTAAGTTGTGAGGTAAGTGATGCTACCTACAACTAGCGAATTGATCAGTTGGTTTGTGACCTGTCTTAATGGGTAACAAGTCCCATTACCTAAGTAGGTCGCTTGCCAAATATGGTTTATTCACTTGGATCGAGAGGAAATTGTTAGGGACACGGTTTCTGACCCTTTCCATTTTAGATCTTGAGGATGTCCAAAGATGGAATCTTAGCCAGGATGGGGAAGACCATTGCTGAGATGAGGTTGGGTGATTCAATGGCAAAAGCTGATGTTTCATTGAAGAGGTGTCAACTGAGGGTTGGGCACCAAATCCCCCACTATAAATTCCCTAGAATTCACCAACTAAGAGATAGTTTTTATCCGAAATAAAGTTTTAAGTAGTATAAGGTATACAGTAGATATACCAGCTTAGTAACTTTATCAGCATCCAATTGTTCTATTCTTTCTCAGGGATATTATTGCTGTGTGCAATAATTGGGAGACTCTTTAAAGAAAAGAGTAAGAATCTGAGCGGAGATCCAGAGAAGAAGTGGAAAAATTGGGGATTTCTGCTGAATGTGTGTCAAACTGGAGAAACCATATGTCAGACATTCTCCTTCTTGACTTTTAGAAAATAATGTTGGAGGTAAAAATGCCCCCAAATCCACTACTACAATCGGCCAATTACATGTCCAATCTTCCAACAATACTAAGGTTAATGAGGATATGAGTTTATCGGCCAAAAGACCCTGGCGGATTCTTGGTGGAACCCTACCCATCAGGAAAACAAGGTCCCCCAAGGTGAGAAGATTTTACCCGCCGGTGATTGGGTGCAATTTATCAAATCATTACCTCACAGGTTTGTTCTACCCAGAATTTTTTCCCTCGTTCTGATAGGCCAAAGCCTATCTTTCCTAATTTGGAAGACTAAGCTTTTCAATACTATAGCCCTAAATTCCCATGGCCCCAATATTCAAACTAGTTAAAATATGAAATACTAGTACCAAATAGGGTATCTTTTTATGGTTTGCCCCACACAATATTAGTAAAAAATAAAAAACTTTAAAAAGCGTTTATTATTTACTTTTATCTGTTATTTTAAAAGGTAAGTTTTATATATTAAGAAATATTTGTGGCATCCGTCAGTGGATCCCACAAACTGGTGCTCACCACAGGGGATCACCCTGTATACTTTGATAAAGTATTAAAGCAATGAAGAGTGTCACCCACTGGGTGCAAAATGGAGAAGGAGTTGAAGATGATGATTGGATGGACAGCCCTACCACTTTGACGTTTGGAGAAGAATTATTTGAGCGCATATTAATACCTGAATCTCGCCACATCACCTGGCTGGCCACCAAAATTTGTGATAGACCTTACCCATGGCATCCTTAGCCCTGGTGACAATGCATCCCATGAACGAGTGTTGTTGGTAGAGGAATGTCACTTGTTTCTCTATGAGACTAGTGTCCTCCCAGAGACCTACAGCCAGCTCACAAATTTGACCACCTACATATGCAAGTTTGTTCACCCCACCTTAATCCATATGATGCATCTCTTAGCCAGCCATCACAAAGAGCTACATTGACATTTAGATACTCATGTAACTCTGAATTTATCTTATTATAAGTTGTACCAACTGACCTCCAAACACCTTGGAGCAGTCAGATCTGGTATGGAAGCTAATCGCAACTTCATTATTCAGCTGCTTGATCAACTTGCTACCATGGACACTGGGATCGCTAGTATGTTGAGGAGGCCATGAAGATCTTTAGGGATGAACTGAACGCTTCCACCGCTAGCACTCACTCGTTGCTGGAGGAGTTTGCTAAAGAACTTGAAAAGCACAATGAGCAAATGTACCAAGACCTTTTAGCCCCAGTCTCCGCTCCTCAAGTTGAATATGAACAGCGTGTGGCTTTGGTGGAGCGACAGTTAACCCAGGCCTTTTCAAGTGTTGATGAGCTCAAACGCCATCTGCTGCTTGAACCATCTAGCGCCACCTCCACCCTTGGCCAAGGTTGTTCAGCTAGAAAAGGAGCTAGCTCTCAAAGCTTCGTTTGAAAATATCAAATATTTGGCGCGTCACCTGAATGAATGTGAAACCAAAGCAAAATTGATAAAAGCTTCGCTGGAAAGCCCTGTGCTGCTGAAGGAAGTATTTAGTCAAATAACGCAGGTTGAGCGGAAGTATGAGCAGATCAAGGATGGAGTACAAGGCTCAAGCTCACACCCTCATGATGATGAAGGGTGTAAACAAATGAAAGAAGAGCTGAAGAAACGCGTGGAAGCCGTGGAAGCTGCTCAAATAACTCAAAGCTCGCTGGTGTCACAACTCCACTTCCAAGTCAATGCTTTGGAGAGCCAAGTGGAAGATCTTGAAACTCACAAACTGGGGATCAAAGCTCGACTGAGACTATGTGAATCTGGGCCCCAAGAAGCCCTCTCCAAAATAAAAACCTGGCTCAAAGCCATGCAAGACCAGTTCAATCACTTTTGCGCACCTTTGACCAGTTAAACTATCGCTATGAAACCCCAGAAACAGAAGCTCCAGCTATTCATACCCTTACCGGGGGTGACTTCAGTTCATTCAAACCGACGTTCAAAGACAAGTTTATCCCCAGTGAGGTCAGCATTGCTTCGTTTTTATACGTTTATGAAGCAGCAATGGAAGGGGTGACTGATTGTCAGAAGGCCAAACATATTCTTTCCTGTTTGGGCCGCATGGCACAGGAGGTGATGGTCCCACATATGGATGTTCTTAGCACCTGGTCCAAGGTTAAAGAGGCCCTCATAAACACGTTTGGCTCAAAACAAGCTTTAAGCATGAAAAAGCAAGCCTTTATGCATATGAGTATCTGAAAAGGGGAGTCAGTGGTCGCCTTTGTGGAACGATTCTATATGGAAGCACAGACGTTGTTAACTTCAAGGATGTTGACCTTGGATGACGCTGTAGCCTCTGTTTTGACTGGAGTGGCATCTCACCCTCCTTTGGCGATGCACATCACCTCAGTTAAACACTATTTATGTACCGTTCAAGATATCAAGGAGGCGTTACTAGATGTCACTGACTTCCATAAGCCCAAAGTTTCTTGCGGAGCAGTATTCCGCCCTCGCGTTTTAGCCATTGAGGATCCAAAGCCCAAGCCTCAGGTACTGTCTATTGAAGACAAGAAGGAGCCCCTTCAGATAATGGGCCCTGAGGAGCAAAACCCAGAGTGAAACGTCCTGAACGCCCTCAGTGAAAATTTTGCTATAAGTTTGGACACAAGGAGGTTGTGTGCTGGAAAAAGAAAGCTGACGCAGAGGAACTGGAGCAGGGAAAAGAAATGTTGGTGTAGGGAGAGGCACACCTATTGCCAACAAATTTTATGTGCCTGACTCATTTAAACAACTTATGCCAATACCTCATGTTACCAATACCCGTGGGGATGATTCTGAGGGGGTACAGATGAGGTTGGCTATTTCGTCATAGGAGTACCCGTTGAAGTGGAAGTCCCCAATTGCTTGAACGCTGGAGGAGTAGATGAGGCTACCATACCTGAGGAGACATACCTCCGCCAAATTCTAGGGGAGCCAGCCGTTATTGATACTGCCAGCAACATAGATGAGGTCTTTTCTAACCTTATTCGCCCTCTCCAGCATGGCCATACCATGCAGTCCATCCTGAAAAATTACCCTGAGACCGCGCACAGATTTACCTCCACTTTTCATCTCAAGGAGGTCTTAGCGTTATCGCCTAATTTTGGAGGGATACTTACAAAGGTTGAAGTGGTTATCCAAAAATTCTGGGTGATGGCCATTCTGGATATAGGCTCCTCGGTGAACGTAATCTCCTCCAAGCTGATGAAAAAGATCAAACTTGCGCCTGACTTGGAGTACAACCAAGTTTTTACAACCACCGGTCCCAACAACACACGCACACTTGGCGCTTACTCGTCCCTTCCCATTCATATTGGTAAGCTTATTCTATCAGCCTCCACAGTGGCTTTGGATAACAGCGCCTATGAAATTCTCATAGGTACTCAGTTTATGATTGAATATGAAGGTATTATCAATATGAAGCAGGAGTTCCTGTCATTGCTCAATTATGAAGTCCCCTTAGTTCTGGCCAATAAAGAACCCAGCAAGAATGAATACTCTTGCATGGTTGAGTACCCGCTTTCTGCTTTACCTATACATTATACCACCTCTGGGAGAAATACAAAGAAATTGCCTGATTCAGTGGATGCTATTGAAGGTATTCTGTTTTATGTGGCTGATGAGGTGGTGATTAAGCTGGGTGAACAACGAGTAATAGACATGAAAATCATTTATAAAATCCCTCGCCACTGTTTACTACACCTCTTAAGCATTGAGGGTGTTAGCTCTTTTGAGCCTTGGGTATTGCCTGGCATTTTAGACCCAGCCTACCAGAGGCCTATTACTCTACTGTTGGGAAACCTCACCAAAAAGGACATAATTGTAAGAAAGCACCAGGAGGTGGGCCGAGGGTTTTTACTCCCTGTGGAGGAAGTTGAACAAATCCACTCCATTGGATCAATGGCAGATTTATTTTGCCCGCAGATAACCTGGTATGCACCTTACCAAACGTCCATATCTCGGATGAGATGACCTCAGATGAGTTGGAGAAAATGCATACTTTCCTGGATGAGTATAGTGATATATTCTCAAAGTTGGATAATGATTATGGCCACATGAAGGGCTGGTGCCACTCCATTGATGTGGGTGATGCCCATCCCATTAGGTCAAAACCTTACCGCAAGTCATAGGTGGAGGAGCAACAAATGAGGATGGAACTCACGCAGTTAATAGACGCGGGGTTATTAGTTCCTTCGAAAAGCCCTTGGTCCTCCCCCTTTTGCTAAATAAGAAGAAAAACGGAGGTCACCAGATAGATATGGACTATTGCAAGTTAAACATTCTTACAAAAAAGGATAAATATCCTATCCCACGCATTGATGACACCCTGGCCCAGATTTCAGGCTCAAACTTTTTCTCCGCCATGGACTTGGCTAGTGGCTATTGGCAAATGGATCTTTCTCCCCAAGACCAGGAGAAATGCGCTTTGATATGCAGTGAAGGTCTTTTCCAACCCACGCGATTACCCCAAGGGTTGTGCAACGCACCTGCCTCTTTCCAGCGTGCGATGGATCACATTTTGCAGGATCTTAAGTTAACCTGCATCATCATCTAACTTGATGACATTACCGTATTCTCAAAGTCCTTTAATGAACACTTGATCACCTGAAGGAGGTGTTCCAACGCTTACAAAACTCAAATATCAAGTTAAAACCTTCGAGGTGTACCTTTTCAAAAGAAATTAGACTTCCTCAGACATTCCATTTCTCGAGAGGGTATTCAACCCATACAAGATAAGGTTGAAGCAATTGCCAGAATGCCTCCCCCCAAAAAGCTACGGGATATACAGGTATTTCTAGGGATGATGTGGTATTACCATCAGTTCATCCCTAAGTTTGCCCAACTCAGCGAGCCCCTTGTTCGCTTAATGAAGAAGAATATCCCTTTTCAATGGGGCACTGAACAGAAGGCTGCTTTTGAAACAATGAAGCTGCTGCTACAAAAACGGCCTATCCTAAGGCATCCTGATTATGAAAAACCGTTTATCTTGTTTACAGACGCCTCAGACTACGCTATTGGGGCCATCCTAGCCCAACTGGATTAAAAAGGGTAGATCCTCCTGTCTCATATTTCAGTAAGACGCTATCAAAGGTGGAATGCAACTATAGTGTTACCAAGAAGGAGTGTCTTGCCGTTCTACTAGCAGTGAAGCATTACCGCCCTTTCTTGTATGGGACCTCTTTCACTGTAATTATGGACCACGCATCTTTAAAATGGTTGCAAAACATGAAGGACCATACGGGGAGGTTAGCTCTCTGGGCTCTAAAGCTCCAGCATTATGACATGAAGATCAAACACCGCGCTGGAACCTGTCACATGAATGTTGATGGGTTAACTCAGCTGCCCATCCTCCACTTAGATAACAGTGAAGCGGAGCGGCTGTATGATCTTTTAATGACCCTGAATAACTGGGAGGATGAGGATGAGCCCGTAAAGAGGATGTTGGCCTGGCACTCCCATAACACTAAAGTAGAAAATGGGAAGCTGTATAAACAAGTAGGGGCGAAGTGGTTGCCTTACCTAAGGCCCTCGGAACGTGTGCCTGTTATCCTGGAAGCTCATTCAACCTTAGGCCATAGAGGAGCAAAAAAACCTATGAGTGAATTAGGATCGGTATTTTTGGGAGGGAATCATGGAAGCCATCATTGAAGTCTTGGATGCTTGCCTTACGTGTAAGAAGCAGTCTCAGTTAAAGACTAGATACCAATATCAGCCTACTAACCCACAACAGCCATTCCATACCATGAGCTTGGACATAGTAGGGCCGCTTCCTCAGACCAGAGGTGGAAACAGATATATCTTGGTAGGTATTGACCACTTCACAAAGTGGGTTGAAGCTGTGGCGCTTCTGGCCCAAACTGCTAAGGCCACTGCAACCTTTCTCCATCAAAATATTTTCACTTGACATGGGTGCCCTCAAGCACTACTCTGCGACAATGGAAAGAACTTCACCTTCAGAGTAATCAAAATCATGGCTACCTCCATGGGAGCCCAGCAACTATTCTCAGCTCCATTTAACCCATCAACCAATGGTACGGTGGAGCAAGAAAATGGCACTTTGGTTTCCATCTTATGGAAAATGGCCTCATCAGATCTTCTTCATTGGGATCATTATCTCCCTAGTGCTCTTATGGCTTGCCAAATTAGCTATCACTGGATTCCAAAAATGTCCCCTTTCCGAGTTTTGTATGGCAGGGAACCAGGCATACGTGCCCTTCTAGCTAAGGATATCTTCTCTAGTGGAGAGGAGCCTGAGAAAGCCATGCGAAGGTTAGCTAACCGCATCATTCAGCTTAATCAGAGGCTATGACCACCATAGCCAAAACGGTCACTAAAGAAGGCCAAGCTTCCAATGAGCTTTGGGCTCTCTTACCTTCATTCCAAGTGTCAGATATGGTCTTATATTACCATAATCACATAACTCCTTGAAGTGGCAAACTTGGATCAATCTGGGAGGGGCCATTTACCATCATTTATAAGAGAGGAAATGGGTATTCTATAAAGTCTATGGCTATAGGAGTTACCATAAACTGGGTACATGGCTGCTTCCTATGGCCCTACACTCCCCCCAACATTCTTGAGGGGGGCAATGTTGGACATTCTCCTTTTTGACTTTCAAAAAAGAATGTTGGAGGTAAAAATGCCCCCGAATCCACTACTATAATCTGCAAAAACATGTCCAATCTTCCAACAATACTAAGGTTAATGAGGTTATGAGTACCATCGGCCAAAAGACCCTGGCAGATTATTGGTGGAACCCTACCCATCGGGAAAACAAGGTCCCCTGAGGTAAGAATATTTTACCCGCCAGTGATTGGATGAAATTTATCAAATCATTATCTCATGGGTTTGTTCTGCCCCAGAATATTTTCCCTCATTCTGATATGCTGAAGCCTATCTTTCCTAATTCGGACAACTAAGCTTTTCAATACTATAACCCTAGATTCCCATAGCCCCGATATTCAAACTAGTTAAAATTGAAATACTAGTATCAATTAGGGGATCTTTTTATGGTTTGCCACACACATACTAGTAAAAATAAAATACTTTAAAAAAGCGTTTATTATTTACTTTTATTTGTTACTTTAAAAAGGTAAGTCTATATATTTTGAGAAATATTTGTGGCATCCATTGGCGGATCCCACACCATCAATGGGAATCTAAGAGAAGATTGGGTTAAACAGTACAAGGGAACAAATCCCTATTTCAAGACATCACAAGTAATTTGAGTGGAAATACTGACTGATATTGGGCCAAGATCTAGGACTTCCATTCAACTATGGATAATTGTCGTCATACTATTATAAAACAATTATATCAACAATGATACAACGAGGACATATTGCACAAAAACTGAAGCTGTGCAAGTAGTAAGTTAATAGGGTTTATTGGAAATAATAATCAGATCCTATAAATTTTTACACCATCAGCAGTCAAACTATCAGCCTGGCCTATCTTATGAGAATCAAGGGTGCAGAACTGACAGGGTGAATTTTTTTGAATGCGGTCACCCTGGTCACCTTGCCCATAGTTGCCCTAACCATTGGGTCATTATGTACAGTAGGATAAATACTATCAGAGAAAAGATGGAGCATAGTAGAGATGGGACTCTACCTCCGCTATCCCAACCCAGACTCCCAACTAAACCAATTGTAATATATCCAACTGGAGTCCCAAAGTACGATGGTTTTTTATCCCAGAAGCCAGTTGGAGGAGTAAAATTACTGACATGGGCACAAGCTAAGGCTGCGGTGGAAGAAGGACCTCATTAGCAATCAAAGCTGTATGCCTGCCAAATGCTTGACCAAGCTGCTTCAAATGCTCTGGACTCAGCCTCAGATGCACCTTCCCTGAAAGGTGTAAACATTGCCCTCCTGGTAGAAGCTATCTTTAAAGAATACCCCAAAGTCAGTGAGGGGATCATGAGCTTTCTTGGAAAAGAGAATTTTTAAGTCTCCACATATTAAACAGTCGAAATTCTTCTTATTCTGGGTGAACATACTGTGGCCTTTTAGTAGCAAATCAATTGAATACGCTCTATAATAGACACAGGCGACCAAGTCAACATTAGTTTACCAAGTTGGTGGTGAATTTGACATTAAACCCTTATGACGAACATCAAATGGTGTATAAGACCGCAGGAGTGGAAAGCACGATCTAGGAGCGTACAGCGTGCTACCTTTGCAGTTTGGATCAATGGTTGTGGTAGCTATGGCAATAGTGTTACTAAACAGTAATTATGACATGATAATCAGAACTTCTTTTATGTGACACTTTGGAGATATCCTTGATATGACGGAGGAAACCTTAAAAATAAAAAGTCAGCAAATCCCAATTTACTTTACCTCTATCAGAGTGCCAAAGGATCCAGTGCATATGGGAAATATCAACCTTGCATATAATGACGGGGTGATTTCAGTGCACAACATTGACTAAAGAGCAAGACCTGAGCCTTTCTTCAACAGATATATTAATATCAAGGGCTGCCGCTCAGAGCTGCTGGGCCTATGTCCTTCCCCTCCAGTCATCAAGTGATAGTGAGCACCAAATTGGTGTTAAAGATGCCTGGCGGACTCTTTAAGGAAATTATTGGCACTTATCAGCAATTGCGGCGTGAGTTCCACGTGGCTCCAGGTATTATACTACTGGGACATGTGGGAGACCAAGGTTCTATTAGAGAATTTACAAAATGAACCATTATAAATCTGTTGGCATCAAATAGTGGAATACTTACACACGAACCCCTGTGGAGGATGCCATTCAGGTTTATAGGTTCAGGTCGCTGGATGAATTTGGTCTAACTGACAAACTGCTGCTCAGTGTAATGGAGGTGGTACCGTGCAAAAGATTAGTTAGGTTATTAGAAGAACAGAAGGACCAGGCAATATCTTTATTTGAAAAATATGAGGAGATTTTTGCTGTTGACAACCACTTAGGGTATGCTTGGGGGTGGTCCATCAATTGGACACCGGGGATCATCTCCCCATCAGGACTTTGCCAAAATGCCAATCTAAGGCAGCTGAGGAAGTAGAAACCAAGGAAATTGAAAAGCTGGTGGAGCAAGGGATGGTTAAACCGTCAAAAAGTCTGTGGGCTTCACCCATTCTAATTGTCAAAAAGAAGGGCTGTACCAACAAGGTAGTAATAGACTACTAGAAGCTCAACAGTATCACCAAAAAGGACTTGTATCCCTTTACACAGATTGACAATGCTTTAAATTGGTTAAGCAGAGCTTGTTACTTCTGGGCGATGGACTTGATATCAGATTACTTGAAGATTGAGTTGTCCACAGCGGAACAGGAGAAATGCAATAAAATCACATTCAATGGGATTTTTCAACTGACAAAGATGCCTCAAGAAATGTGTAATGCCCAGGCTACATTCCAATGGGCCATGGACACCATTATCAGCGACCTGAAGCTGTCATGTGTTCTTGTATACCTAGATGATATCAATGTATTCTCTTGCACATTTTCTGAGAACCTTACCCATTTGGAGGAGGTCTTCCTCTATCTTGTTGAGGTCAACATCAAGATAAAGCCTCATAAATGCCACTTCTTAAAAAACAACTAAAGTACATTGAGTTTTTGTAGATGCGACTGGGATATAGCTCCAACCAACCAAGGTGAGGCTATCCAAAAGATGACAAAGCCAAACAGTAAGCGTGATATACAAGTATTTTTGGGGATGGTCAGCTAATACCGCCGCTTTATACCTAACTTCAGAAGTATTGGAAGCCCGCTGTTTGAGTTTTAAAGAAAGATGCTACATTTGAATGTATGGAACGCCAAAAATGCTCTTTCAATACACTTATAATGGCATTAATCAGTGCAACAGTGCTGTGCTACCCAAATTTCAATAAGTAGTTTATCATCCCAATAAATACATCCATCTTCGCTTTTTGGGAGGTCATATCCCAAAAAAGATGAGGGGGAGGAACATCCAGTGGCTTACTGCAGTCAGAGCCTGAATTGACACGAACATATTATACTGTACCTGAGTGGGAGTGCTTAGTGGTGATCTACGAGTATAAGCAACTTAGTGTGTATTTTCATGGGCAAAGTTTATAGTTGGAATGAATCATGCTTCATTAAGCTGATTGCAGAATCAAATGCGCTGGAAGTGAGGTTAGCATAATGAGCCCTCAAACTGTAGGCTTAGGACTTTGAGATACTCCTCCAACCTGGAGCAAAACGCCAGAACGCCATTGCTTGCCAAGGCTACCAATGGTTGCAGTTTTGGTGGATTTGAGCAACATATTGTACAATTAAATGCTCAGTGGGAAATATGACAAAGAATTGCCTCAAGTCATCAGGTATTATATGGAATAAGGGCCAATACGTTCCAGAAGAATGGTGAACTTTACAAATGGATTAAAGAATCTACAGTGAACTTCCCGCAACCCTCAGCACGGCTAGCATTATCATGAGCGCACATAAGGCAGTCAGACATGGTGGCATGTGCAAGGCATTGGAATTGTTGCTCCCAAGTATTATTGGGAGAGCATGTACTTGACTGATTGAAACCATTTCCTGATGCACCAGTGATAAGTGAAAAATTGTTCTGCCAGAAGACTAATTACTGATTATTGAAACCACATTTTGCTTGACATATGGTTTCCCTTTATGTCATTGCCCTCTGCCAACGGGAGCTATCCAGTCCAAATACATTCTGGTAGCAATTGACCACTTGACCCAGTGAGTAGAAGCATGGGTGATCAAGGATTTGGGGCTGTCACACTGGCCAAGTTCATCATAGAATTTATTATCTAGAAACATGGCTGCTCTCAGTTCATCCTTACCAATAACAAAATTAATTTCAACTTCCACATACTTCCCAAGCTAAACAAGCTGATGGCCATCCGGGGAGTTTTGAAGGCCCCATATCCCCTTGTTTAATGGGATGTTCAAATGAGTTAATGGGATTCCGGTGAACATACTCCATAAATTGGTAGCAGATTGATATTCAGATTGTCATTCCCTTCTTTCCACCGCCATCTTCACTTACAATATTAGCTATCATTCTGCCATGAGGAAGGGTCCTTTTCAGTTATTATATAGACGACACCCAGCGCTTCCAGCACTACTCTATTACTGCATGGAAGATACCAGCGGAATGGACCCATAACGTTGATTGACCAACCCAACGAATATTCTGATCAAGCTACAAACAGAAACATAATCATTCAGTTTAGCCAAAAGATAAAAAATCAGGCTGCTAATAAGTTACAGTGTAGCAAAATAGTTCAGTTCAAAGTTGGGGACATGGTTCTATTCCATGTTAACATGGGTTTGGTAAGAAGCACAAATTGGCCAGCATCTTGAATGGTCCATTTTAAGTAATTAGTAAAACAGGCATTGATGCCTATGCTATCAAAGACCCCACAAGTGGCTGGATCATTAACTGAGTGCATGCATAATTTCTTTAGGAGTAATAAAAAGAGACTTATAATTTAGTCAAAGGGGGTAATGTAAAGGTTCTGAGATGATTGGACAATAAGACCTAAGTAATTACAGCGAAATGGGTGAGACTGACCAAACTGAGAAGTATAATAATTTTGACAAAATCGCCTTGATTTAAGGTGATAATGTGTGATAACAAGCTTTAAATGAATAAAGTTATTGAATTGCCACCAAAAATAGGCGATAAGGCGATGTCAACATACAACAAATATTTTGTAGATTGCTTCAAACTATGGCAATTGTGAATTTAGGAATAGTAGACTCTGCTGAAACTAATGAGAATATGTAGGAACCAAATAGCCTAAGTGTCACAATTCTGATATGACTAGACGATAGTTGTGGGACAGCAGGGCGGAAGCTGCTGAACATAGTATCAGTTACAATTATTTGAGTGCCTCAAGATGAGGAAATATTGGGATATAATGGGTCTTTATTGAATATAATGGATTTTATTGGATCGCCTCTATATAAGGCAATAAGGTTATAAGACAATGTCATTATTTGAAAAATACAAAGTAAATCGCCTACAAGTTAGGGCGACAGAGGATTAGAGAATAACAAGCCAAATTTGAGGAGAATCGGTGGAATAGAATAGCCCAAGCCATGAGAAGCAGTATCACCTGAAGCCGCTGTATATAAGTGAGATGGGCGATTGAGAGAGGTAGGTTTTTTGTAGCGTAGAAGAGATGAGACAGCAAAAAGTAGCTGTATTTATAAAAAATAAATAAAGAATCAACTAAGGCAATTTTTCCTATTTTAAGCATATTTTCAAGTGTGTAGAAGGACTGATGATCCCCACATTGTCTGTCCGTTGCTCAGTGGGTTCACTCTGTGAGAATAACCTGATGGATTCTAATGATACCATCCGAAATTATAACAGTGGTGCTCATTACAGGGGGCCCATTGATCAACTACCTAACACTCCAAAACTCTAGTCGCCAGCCATGCCTTACCCAAGCTGTGTTGTTGAGGAGTCTTCACAAAACACCATGATAGCTGGATATGAGGAACTCAAAGTTACCTTGGACGCGGTGCTTAAAAACCAATATGAACTTCTTTAAGAACGAGATGCTGTCATGCACCAACTTGATAGTACGTCTATCCAAATGCAAATCATGGGGCTACAAAACAAAGAACTCACTGAACAATTGAATGATACCACCGAGTGGCTGCAGTGTGCAGAATGAAGGTTGACCAATTCTTCTTGGTCTTCTCGCTGGGACAATGATGACTATCAAGAAGAGGCATCATACGTGGAAGAATATGACGCTGGTCGAAGCTACTACACCCAAGATGGTAGTACTGGATACACATATGAGTTGGAATGACACTTCCCTCAAGTAATGATGGTACCACCCATGGCAGAAGGTGATGTACCCCTGAAGCAGCGGATATTTAACCTCCGCTAATCCAGCTCCTCATTGAGAATCCACTTTTGGTTCTTGGTTCATTCTTCAGTATGGCCCAAAACCCCATGAATGGGATAGGGAAGTTAGTTTCATATAATTACCTCCATTTGACTGCAATGAGAACATTCATGGTTTCTTCAAATGGTTTGAGTTTGCAGCAGAAGGAGCCTATGATAGATGGAAGGCTAAGTTGATAATATCTGCCTTGGATGTAGGAAGCGCTGATCAGGTCACCTGTTACCTCCCAAGTAATTCTGTCATCTATAAGGATGTAAAGTACATTTTACTCCACTTGTTTGGGGGAAACTCAAAGATGTCGCAGCGGAAAGTGGAATTCTTAACAATTGGATTACATCAAAACAAGACTCTCCTAGAGTTCGCTGATCGATTCACAACAGAAGCCCATGTACTGATTGGAGCTGGGTACTTAGCAAAAGCTGATGTGTGCATTGCCATGTCCTCCGCGGTGAAGCCATATCATGAAATTTCTAATTTTGTTTCGCTGCTTCTGGATGATGATTTACCTCTGCTTAAGATTGTACATTTTTTGCGTTGTGTATTCCCTAACTTTCTGCTGCAGAATGTGGAACATAAGACTACCACTGCTACTGCACCCTCTTATTCAGGGAATACTATCATCTGCCTACAGCTCCAAATAGTAATCCTCAGCCTTTCTATAACTCTGCGCCTCATCCTTGGCCAAATTATACTCAACAGTTCGATCAGCATTAAGAGGCTGGCCATAAAAACTTACAGCAGCCCAGTTATTGACCAGGATTCAACTATGCCAACCATCAACAATCAGCTTACTGACCTGAGGCTGATTACGCAGAATGACCCCAAACTTTCCAATCTAGACCCACTTATAATAACCAAGGACGTGGCTCTTATGGGGTTAACTGCTATGAATGCGGTCGCCCTGGTCATTTGGCAAAATTCTGCCATAACTGCTGTGTGAACTATGTACACCAATATCAATACTATCAGGGAAAAGATGGAGCGGAGTAGAGATGGGACCCTCTACCTCGCGATACTCACTCAAAACGTCCCTGAATCAATAGTAGTATACCCTGCAAAAATCCTTCAGTACGATGACAGAATTTTATATCAGCAACTGGTTGGAGGAGTAAACGCAGTAACCTGAGTTTAAGCAAAAGCGGCGGTGGAAGAAGAGTCCCATGAACAACCAAAGCCATATGCCTGTCAAATGATTGATCAAGCTTCCTTGGACTAACTTGATTCTGCCAGAGATTCGCCAACTCTGAAAGGAGTAAACATCGCCCTTCTGGTAGATGCTATTGTCAGAGAATACCCCAAGTCAGTGAGGGGATAATTAATTTTCTTGGGAAAAGAGAGCCTTTAAATATTCACATATTAAACAGTCAATATTCTTCTTATTCTGAGTGTACATACTGTGATATTTTTGTAGCGTAAAATAGAGTTCGCGCTATAATAGATACTGGTGCTCCAGTCAACATAGTGTCCACTAAGTTAATGGCAAAGTTGACGTTGAAACCTGATGTGGATCAATAAGTGGCTTACGGAACTGCTGGAGTTGTAATCACTGTCTATGAGAGGGCTTATAGTGCGCTACCTCTGCGCTTTGGGTCCATTGTTGTTGTAGCCCCAGCAATTGTACTGACAAATGAAAATTATGACCTTTTTAATTGGGAAACTTTCCTGTGCCATTTTGGGGCTGTCATTGATATGAAGGAGGAGACCCTCGCCATTCTGGATCAGTGGATCCCAATTTACTTTACCACTAGTGGAGTACCAAAGGATCAGGTGCATATGAGCCATATCAACCTTGCCTATAGTGGTTGGGTGTGGCCAGTTTACTACCATCAACTAAAGTGCAAGGCTCAGGCCCTTCCTCATCAGATATAAGAATATCAAGGGATACCTCTTCGAGTGGCAGGGCCCATATCTATCCCTTTTGGCCATCAAGTCTTAGTGAACACTGAGTTAGAAGTGGAAGTGCCGAGTGGGTTATATGGGGAAGTCATTGGGCTCTATCATCAAACATGGTTTGAGCTGCACGTGGCTCCAGGGATTATACTTCCAGGACATGGGAAGATTAAGGTTTTGTTAGCAAACCTTAAAAACAAACCAATGCAAATCTGCCACCACCAAACTGTAGCGTATTTACATCTGATTCCCATAGATGAGGTCCATCAGGCTCATAATTTTGGATCATTGGATGAATTTGGTCTATCAGCTGAGACATTGGCCCATGTACTAACAGTGGTAAAGCGGAGTAATTTAATGGGATTATCAGAAGAACAAAAAGACCAAGCAATAGCTTTATTTCAGAAGTATAAGGGGATTTTTGCTGTCAATGTTCATGATTTAGGGTGTGCTTGGGGGGTGGTCCATCGAGTAGACACTGGCAATCATCCTCCTATAAGGTCTCAGCTGATCCGCCATTTTCAGGCAGCGGAAGACATGGTTACCAAGATAAATGTACAAGTTGTTAGAGCAAGGGATGCTTGAACTGTCCAAAAGTTCGTGGGCTTCACCTGTTCTAATTGTAAAAAAGAAGGATGGCACCAACTGTGTAGTAATTGACTACTGGAAGCTCAACAGTATTACAAAAAAAGACTTGTATCCCTTGCCCAGAATTGATGATGCTCTGGACCGATTAGGGGGAGCCCATTATTTTCTGTGATGGTCTTGATTCAGTAACTGGCAAATCAAGTTACCCCTGGCAGAACAGGAAAAATGTGCTGCAATCACCTCTAAAGGCCTTTTTCAACCAACTCAGATGCATCAAGGGCTGTGCAACGCCCCAACTACGTTTCAGCGAGCCATAGACATTATTCTTGGTGACCTGAAACTGTCATGCGTCCTAGTATACCTCAACAATATCAACGTTTTCTCTCAAACCTTTTTGGAGCACCTCGGCCACCTCGAAGCAGTATTCCACTAGCTAGCTGAAACATTAAAATAAAACCTTAAAAATGTAACTTATTCTAAGATCATCTGGAATACCTGGGGTTTTTGGTAGACTCAAAAGGGCTGAAACTACAACTGGATAAGGTGGAGGCTATCAGCAAAATGACTACTCCCAATAGTAAGTGCAACATACAGGTATTTTTGGGAATGGTCAGTTACTATCGGCGCTTTATCCCTAATTTTAGCTGTATTGGAGGGACGCTATTCAGGTTGTTGAAAAAAGATGCTGTGTTCAAATGGACGGAACATCATCAATATGCTTTTGATACACTCCATATGGCGTTGATCAGCGCACCAGTGTTGTGATATCTAAACTTCATTTGGGAGTTTATCGTTCAGATAGATGCATCCCTCTCCACTGTTGGCAGTACTTTCTCAGAAAGATGACGAGGGAGAGGAACATTCTGTTGCGTTCTGTAGTCGAAGTATGAACTACCACAAGTGTAATTATACTGTGACCAAGCAGGAGTGCTTAGCAGTGATCTACGCATATAAACAATTCAGAGTCTATCTACATGGGGTAAAGTTTAAAGTCATAATGGATCACGCATCAATACGCTGGTTGCAGAACCTCAAAGAACCTGAAGGACGGTTGGATTGATGCGCTCTCAAGTTACAGGCTTATGACTTTGAGATTCTCCAATGGCCAGGAGTGATGCTTCAGAATGCTGACTGTTTATCTTGATTACTGACTATTGCGGTGACAGCAGACCTCAGCAATGTGATGTATGATAAGATGCTCAGTGGAAAATATGACAACAAAATGCCCCAAGTAACCAAAGTGTTAAATAAAATGCTCATGAATACCTTCCAATGGAATGGAGAACTGTACAAACGAATTGGTGATTCTACGGTGAATTTTCCATGCCCTCAGAATGACTGGGAATCATTATGAGTGTGCACAGGTCAGTTGGGCATGGTAGAGTGTGTAAGACTATGGAGTTGTTATGCCCCTGGTATTATTGGGAAAGTATGAGCTTTGATGTGCTCAAAACTATTTCCTGTTACCATCAGTGCCAAGTGGAGAAGCCATTCCACCATATGACGTCATATCAGTTAGTGAAACCACATTTCGCTTGGCACATGATTTACCTAGATGTTGTTAGGCCCTTGCCAACAGGAGCCAACCATTGTTAGTACATTCTTATGGCTATCGACCACTTGACCCAATGGGTTGAAGCAAGGGTGATATGAGACTTGGGGGCAGTTACAGTGTCCAGATTTGTGATGGAATGCATTATTCAGTGGCACAGCTGCCCTCAGTTTATTCTCACTGATAATGGAACCAACTTCACCTCACACATCCTCAAGCTGAATGAGCTTATGGAGATCAGTGGGGTTCTGTTGACCCCATAACACCCTGAGTCCAATGGAATGGTCGAATGGGTGAATGGAACTCTGGTGAAAATACTACGATAATTAATAATGGATCAACCTTCCAATTGGAGCTCTCTCCTTTCCAATGCCATGTTCACTTATAGCATTAGTTACCATTCCGCTATGGGGAATAGTTACTTCCAATTACTTTACAGCTGACACCCAGCTCTTCTGGAGCTGCTTTATGAATGTGTAGAAGACACTGGCGGACTGGAACCCCACCGCTATTTGATTAACCTCACAAACATTCTGATCAAATTGAAAACCGAAGCATGTTCCTTCAGCTTAGCTAAGAAGACCAGAAATCAGGCTTCTGATCAGGCACATCATAGTGGGCTGGCGCCATTCAAGGAAGTAAATATGATTCTCCTTCATGACCAACATGGATTCAGGTGGAAACACAAGCTGGCCAGTATTTGGATTAGTCCATTCAAAGTAATAGAGAAAACTGAAGTTGATGCGTATACCATCAAGGATCCTACAAG
Organism: Massospora cicadina; assembly: GCA_022478985.1. Taxonomy (NCBI): domain Eukaryota; kingdom Fungi; phylum Entomophthoromycota; class Entomophthoromycetes; order Entomophthorales; family Entomophthoraceae; genus Massospora; species Massospora cicadina. The sequence goes on from JAKSZP010017303.1 coordinate 124,705, forward strand.
TGGTCAGATAATTAATTGAGTACATGTAAAGTTCCTCCGACCTTACAAACAACAGAACTTATCATCTAGTCAAGGAGGGGGTAATGTCATGATTCTGATATGACTGGATGATAATCGTGGGACAGTAGGGCAGAATCCGCCAAACATAGTATCAGTTACAATTATTCTAGTGCCTTGAGATGAGGCAATATTGGCATATAGTGGGTCTTTATTGGATATAATGGGTTTTATTGGATCGTCTCTATATAAGGCAATAAGGTGATAAGGTGATGTCAATATTTGACAAATATGAAGTAAATCGCCTACAAATAGGCCAACAAAGGATCAGAAAATAACAAGCCAAATTTGAGGAAAATGGCGGAATAGAATAGCCCAAGCCATGAGAAGCAGTATCGCCTGAAGCTGCTTTATATAAGCGAGATGAGTGATTGAGAGTGGTAGGTTTTTTGTAGCGTAGAAGAGATGAGACAGCGAAAAGTAGCTGTATTTATAAAAAATAAATAAAGAATCAATTGGAGCAATTGCTCAAATTTTAATTATATTTTCAAGTGTGTCCAAAGGACTGACAATCCCCACATCATCTGTCCGTTGCTCATTGGGTTTGACCTGTGTGAATAACCTGACAGATTCTAAAGATACCGTCTGAAATTATAACACTAAGCAAAAGGGTCATTATTGACCAAAGTCACTGATATATAAGTGAGATAAGTAGATTGAAAGAGGAGTATTGTTAGTAGGAAGAAGCGAGTAGAGCAGAAGGGATCTGATGTTATATACTGTTGGAATTTGAGATGAAAAACAAATTGAAATTCCCCACTTCCAAATGAGCTTCAGTGATTGACTCTTGAGCCTATTTAAGTGAAGCCTTATCTTACTGGCTCTGATCCCAAACTAAGCCAGTAAATACCCTGCATTCAAGGATCAATGAAGATGACTTCAGGAGTCTCATCCCCAATTCCTGAGTCACATGAGGCGGAGTTTCCACCGATCTGGTCAGGGGGGTGGTGAAATACAATGAGGGTGCCAAACAGGCAGTCAATATGGAAGGCCATGAAAGATCCTAATTGGATGGGGCCACGAAGATCCTTGAGGCACCATGTCCCCTACGCACCCTATAAATAATGACACATTTTAATTTGATAAAAATTTTTGGTATTATATCCATCCTTCCAATTCCTTTTTGACCATTTTTTCAAAATTCTCTGCTTTGAGCCTACCTTTGGACCTCAGCAACAGTCTAAAGAATTTTAACGCCAACAAAAGTGGTGCTCATTACAGGGGGGTTCCAAGATGTCCTAAGTGAAAATGTCTATCACAAACAATGGAGAATACTAGCAGCCCTGAAGATCAATCTACTCGTCAGTCAAGAAGCATTGCTCGCTGGGTTAGTACCTCACGATATGAAATACCACCATCACAGCCTGAGAGGCTAAGATTCTGGGCCAGGTTCCAGTTCTCCCTGCCATCTATTGATGGATTTCAGTACCAATTTCAATATGAGAACCTTAAAAATGTTGTTCAACAATTAATATGTAGCATCTACTCCTTGTGTGCTGTCTCCAGATGCTCTCATCTCTCTTCCATTCCCTCTACCATGTGGGACCTCTACGCCTCGGCCCAGCTTCCAGCAGGAGAACTTGCCTTGGGTTCTGAACGCTACCTTCACAGATTTTTTCACTCAGCTATTCATCACCTAATCAAACTATTTGGGTTGCACCATCAAGAATTTCCCAACAACTGGGGCTCCCCCGTGTTTTACACTATCACATTGTCAATTTCTACAACTCAGCTTCCTCCTTTGTCTATGACAACTGTAAGCCATTATTGATAACTGATGGTTGATCAATGAGGTCCAAGATCAAATTGTGGTGTTAGATAGCGGGATCTCTGATTATCTTGAGGACCAGCTTCGTCAGAACATCCAACTTCTTGAGGCAACTTGGAATCAGCACCTCCTCCAAGTTGAGGATCTGGTATGAGCTTTAAAACAACACTATTAGAAGATGGCCTCTCATGACTACTCCTCCAGGAGTGAAGGTCCTGAAGGCCCAAAGGGCGTGAGGGACCCAAAGGACCAGAGGGTCCCCGTGGATTTCAAGGGTCCTCAGGTCCCTCAGCACCCACCCCTGATGGCCCTGAAGGCCTATGGTGGAAGGATCTGATAACAGCCTTGGCTGCCATACTCAATCAAATTCGGAATGTATCTTAGGGATGCAAACTCCAAGTGGATGGAGTCCCCCTCAACCCTAGGGGTCTCCATTGAAGCACTGTTGGATGAAATGGACAACTTCAACGCCTTCACCAAGATTACCAATACATGCATCTCTCAGCTTAAATAAACTCGTTGAGGGTTTGAAACATGTTTGATCACTCTAGAGAGCCAGCTTCACCTTCAGTGCACCAACATATAAACCCTAAAGGAGCAGGTTGCAAATAAGGCTCCTGTTTCCTCTCTCAACCAAAATTGGGGTGATATACAAGAGGACCTTGAGAGCCTATAGCGACGGCTATACTAGCAGGCCCCCATGACTATGTGGAGACTGAGATCTTGGAGCCAGAGCCCATCCCTGGTGCTAACACCCTCTCCGCTCCTCTTGTAAATAATTTTAAACCTAGTTCTAAAAAAAGTTCACCCCCAACTGGGAAATCATTGCCTCCCTCATGTACATATATGAGAGTTCCATGGAGGAGGCCATCAACTGGAAGAAGGTAAAGCATATTAACTCCTGCCTAGATAGAACTGCCCAGGAGATCATGACCACCATTTTAAGGAGTGCAACACCAAGGAACAGGTCCATGCAGTATTAGTACAAGAGTTTGGCAGCAATCAAATCCTGGCCAACCAAAACCAAGAATTTATGGGTATCAGACTGAATAAAGATGAAAGCTCCATGGAGTTTGCCAGCCGTTTCTATTCCCAAGCACAACCCTTAGTCACTAAAAATTGTATAACCCTGGATGATGCTATTATCGCTGTCCTTTCTGTATTGGGATCCTACCCTGAGATTCAAATGTATATTATTGGGCAAAAGAATGGGGTTACCTGTATCAGAGAAATCAAGGAAGCACTTAACGAGATCCCTGAATCGACTCTACACTTTAAGGCTACATCTACAGGCCCCTCTAACCTTCCCAGAGTCCATGTGGTTGAAAACCAAAAGAATCCTCGACCTCAATGCACCTACTATAACAGTCTCCAACACAGTGCCAAGACCTTCTGGAAACGAATTGCTGAGGAGGCAGGAAAAGGGCTGTCAGCATGAAGGGTGAGGCGCTCCATGCTAATCACCCTACCTCGCCTCAAGAATCCTCCATAACCTTGAATAAACCTGCAGCTTTTGTAACTGGAGAAGAAGTTTTGGTATCCAATGATATCAAATAAATTGATACTGTTTACTATTCTTCTGATGGCTCTCCCATGTTCCTCATGCTACCACCCCAATTTTAAATTCTGTTTACCTATGTCAAAGTTAATTTCATAAAATTTCAGTTCTTGCTATAGTCGACAGTGACTCCCCCATGAACATAATATAATCCAAGCTAATGAAACGCATTAAGATCGCTCCAGTTTACCCACAATATATGGAGTTTGGCACGACTGTCCCCCAAAGCACCTAATCTATAGGGGATTATTTCTCTACTGGTACAGTTTGTAAAGCTTGCTGCAAACACTCCCACTGTTGCACTAGATAACCCTAGCTATGACCTACTCCTTGGTACTCAGTTCCTTTGAGACTTTTCAGCAATACTCCATTATGATGGCATTTTCTATCCCTATTAGGGCATCTGGTCCCTCTGATCTTTGAAACCTCTTGTGGTTCTAAGACAGAGGTCAAAGACCAAGCCTGTTTAATGGAGAGTGAAGGCTAAATCAATCAGCCCAAAGATCACATTAGGGGCTCCTGAATCCAATTTCCCTCTCCTGCTGTTGATGGGCAAGAGGGCATGCCGATTTTTACCTAGGGTGACTACATTACCTCCAAAGTTCCAAGTCATTGCTGACACCTAGGTCCATGTCAACATCCCCTAAAGATACCTATTGGAAATAGGAGCCCTAGACAACCCATCCACAAAAGAGGTGCTAACCTGCCTAGGGATCTTAGATCCATCTTATGCCAGATCTATATCAGTGTTGTTGGACAACTTTACTGACAAGCCCAAAATAGTAGGTCCAAACAGTCCCGCCGCCTATATCTGCCTTCTACCAGTGGAGGCTATTGCTGATGTCCAAATTTTTAGGACTTAAAGGATTTCAACTTGGAGATTCCTTCATCAGTCAGCCTGGTCAACACCAGTATTAGAAAGGACCTCTCAGATGACCAACAACATAGGTTCAAGAGTTGTTGGAGGAGTATTTGGACCTATTTTTGGCCTCTACCTATGACTTTGGAATAATGAACGGAGTCCTACGTCATGTGAAAACTGGAAAAGCTCCTTCTTCCAGTCCTGACCTTACCAAAAAACAAGGTTGAAACAGCCTAGGTGACGGTGGAACTCAAACAACCACTTGACGCTGGACTCTTGGTACCATCGTGCAGCCCTTGGGCCTCTCCTCTTCTGCTGGTTTGGAAGAAGGACAGAAGCCACCGGGTGGTGATGGACTACCAGTGACTCAACTCCATCACCAAGGAGGACAGTTATCCTCTGCCCTAAATTGATGATTACCTACGTCTGCTTGCCAGATTTAAGTATTTTTCTGCCATGGACCTTGCAAGTGGATATTTGCAAATGAAGATCTCCCCTGAAGCTCAAGCCAAGTATGCAATCATAGCCAATGAAGGACTACCAGAGCCCACAAGGATGTCCCAAGGACTTTTTAGCGCCCTGGCCACTTTCCAACGTTCCATGGATGGGATCCTTGGGTATTTGAAGCTTTCATGCGTCCTCATCTACCTAGATAACATTACTGTTCTCTCACAAACCTTTAATGGACACATCGAGCATCTCAGGGTAATCTCAATCAGGTATAAAAGGCTTCTAAAAAGCTTAAACCTTAGAAGTGCTCCTACTTCCAATAAAGAACTGGAGTTTCTGGGACACAAAGTTTCCAAGGATGGCATCCAGCCTATACTGGATAAAGTTGACACCATAGAGAGAATGTCACGCCCTCAAAGCTTAATAAATATTCAGGTATTCCTAGACATGGTGGGCTATTATCGTCATTTTATCCCCCAGGTTGCTGACCTAGCTTAGCCACTATTCTATCTCCTGAAGAAAAATGTGCCGTTTAAATGGCGATATGAACAAAAACATGCTTTTAATGCACTGAGAAATGCTCTATGTACTAAACCCATTATAGTTCACTCATGTTTCAACTAACCCTTCTTGTTGTTTACAGATGAAAGTGATGTTGCTGTCAGGGCTATCCTAGCCCAACATGATGAAAACAAGTCGACCATCCCATCACCTATTTTAGTAAGACACTGAGTAAAGCTGAATGGAATTACAGCATTACTGAGAGGGAGTGCCTGGATGTCTTGCTAGCCACCAAACATTTTCATCCTTATCTCTATGGTACTCACTTTACCATTGTTACAGATCACTCCTCGCTTTGGTAGCTCCAGCAAATGAAGGACTCAGATGACCAATTAGCCAGGTGGGCCTTACGACTGCAGAGCTATGATTTCACCATTGTCCATTGTGCAGGCGCAAATTACTGAAATTCCACGGCTTCTCCAGGATGCCAGTGCTAGCAGTTTTACCCCCAAGGAGGACCGCTGTACAATCTAAGAGGTCGACCTGAGCAATGGGAGTTGGAAACTCCAAAGATCAAAGATGAAAACTGAAGAATGACTTGAGATACTCAAATTAAGGATAGGCTGCTCTACAAGAAAGTTAATAAGAAGTGGCTCCTTATGTCCGCCCCTCTTCCCAAACTGATGTTATTCTAGGGGGACATTCTACTGTTGGACACGGGGAAGTTAATAAGACTTACAAATGGCTGAAGTCATGATGTTACTGGGACTGAATGGTGGAAACCATACAAGAGGGCTTGGAGGCATGCATGATATGCCAATCCCAAGAATGAGCCAATCCTTGATTTCAACACTCAGTCATTTCCCTGACAGGGCCCTTCAATGTCATTAGCATTGAAGTGGTGGGCACTCTTCCCACTGGGTTTCATGGTCATAAGTATAATATCCTAGCTGTGGAACATTTAACCAAGTGTGTTGAAGCGATTTTGGTCCCAGCTGCCAATGCCAAAGCCACAGCTCTCTTCCTTATTAAATTTGTTTTTACCCAGCATGGGTGCCCCCAAACCTTAATTTTGGATAATGGGTTGAATTTCACTTCACAAATAGTACAGGAATTTAACTCACTATTCAGCACTACCCAGAGTTTCGCTGCCCCTTACCACCCATCAACTAATGGGGTGGTAGAACGTGCTAATGGAACTCTTATCTCCATTTAATTAAAGATGGTCGCCTTGGATCCTGATTGCTGGAACCACTACCTACCCAGCGCTTTGCTTGCCTACAGGATAAGCTACCAACGTGTCATCAAGATGTCCCCATTTGAAGTTCTATATGGGCGTGCACCTCAGCTACCAAATAGCATCCAGCCATTTCTCAAGACCTCCATACCTGAGAACTCTGAATTAACTAAGAGGGCCTTAGCTGTTGAAATTGTCCAGTTTCAAGCCCTAGCCATACAAGGTATAATTACCATTACAGGAAGAGAGACATCCCGATTTAATCTTGGCTGACCCTCCTTACCAACTTGCAATTAGGTGACCTTGTTCTCTTCTATCAACATTGAACTGAAGTCTGAAAGAATAAGCTGAATGTTCTTTAGTCTGGACCACATAAGAAATATTTAAGGTGAAGTCAGAGTACTCCTTTGCTGATGTCAACCAGGGGACCGTGGTTAATAGGGTGCATGGACAGTTCCTTCAGCCATTACTCCCTCAAACAGGATCTCAAGGGGGGCGTTGTCAGGATTCAAGATAAAAAACATATTGGTTTCCCCGCTTCAGAATTGAGCTGAAGTGAATCAACCCTTGAGCCTATTTAATTGAAGCCTTATCTTTCTGGCTCCAGTCCCAAACTCAGTCAGGAATCCACCTGCGTTTGAGGATCAATGGAAATGACTTCAGGAGTCTCATACCCGATTCCTGAGTAACGTGAGGCGGAGTTTCTACCAATCTGGTCATGGGGTGGCAAAGTACAATGAGGGTGCCAAACAGGCAGTCAATCTGGAAGGCCATGGAAGATCCTGATTGGATGGGGCCACGAAGATTCTTGAGGCACCATGTCCCTACACACACTATAAATATTGAAACACTTTAATCTAATAAAATATTCGGTATTCTATCCATTCTTACATTTCCTTTTCGACCCCCTTTTTGCAAATTTTCAGCTTTGAGCCATCTTTAGAACTCAGCAACAGTCTAAAGAACTGTAACGCCAACATATACAAAATTAAATAAAGTGGTGTAGGTAAAGAAATTGCTTCATATTCTATTAGAATTTTTACGTTTGTTTTATGGGCCAACGATCGCCATATCATCCATCCATTGCTCAGTAGGATTTCTCCTGTTTAAAAACCTTGCGGTGTATCTAAATGATATCACCAAATTTATAACACATGTAATTAAGTACTGGACTTTGTGGCGAATTTACTAAGTGTTAGCATTGTGACACCTCAGACTCCTGTAAGTTGCAACTACAATAGGCTCAAGTGAAGTGTGTCTTTCCCCTTGAAGGAGATAGCTATTAGGTGTGGAACACTTGTGGTACTTACAGTGTGTGGGGAATTCTATACAATAAAGAACCATTGTCCAAGTCTTTCTTGAACTCATAATGACTGGAGCATATTATGGTCAGCTTTTTTATGTGGACTTTCATGTTGAGGTGTTGCATATCCAGCATAACAAGAAAGCCAACTTTTTTCATGGACTGGATGCTGCTTCTGATCAGAAAACATTTTAAAATCCTCAATTGCCCCTAATAGGTGCTCCTGGATGAGTTTCTGGGTATCTCAGATATGAGTTATGCGTTCCTCTGCCGCAAGGACCAATAAGGACAGAAGAGTTACAATTTAAAAAGGAGAACCTATAGCCCAAGATGGCCTCAAAAAGGAAAACCAATATAGGAATAATGCGTTGTTATAAGCAAAAAAAACTAGGGGAAAATTTGTGACTGAGGTATTCTTAGAGGCGTAGGCATAAAAATGCAGATATTGCATCAAAACTTGCTTAACTCTCATTTTGCCTGTCTTTTTTAGCACATGTGGTACCCAAAACAAAAGGGGGAGTCGACACAAATATTTATTTGCAAATGGTCCAAGAAATGGTTTTATTAGAAAAAAATTCTAATATGGCACCTCAGTTAACAGCCTAGGAAGCCATATCAGTTGGTGAGTAAGCTTTGAGGAAAATTTTGTCCAGTGCCTGCTTTAGCTAGTGGACCATGGTAGACAACGTCGGGGTAGGAACATCAGCAACATGTGGCATGAGGAGGTACAATTGCGGGCTCTCACTTTGCCTATCCAACTGA